>JASFXZ010000114.1:0-254862 GCA_032209605.1 Mactromeris polynyma
GCAGCATAAGCCGTAAATTTAGATGCAAGTATACACATATATATATATTTCAATAGTTGGCATCAAGACGAACAAAATGATGTATTACTTGACATATTTACGTGAAAACAAAATTTTCGCTAAAAATCGAAATCGCGTACAGGTCTTGACCTGTGATAGAATTTCATTTTTCTGAAAAAAAATATTTCTCTCCGATTTTGCTCATTTTCTCAGGACTTAAAGACCTACCTACTCCGTCGACAAAATGTCTTCAGCTATGCAATATATCCATTTCAGAGTCAGTCAGAGCCAGTCAGAGTCAGTCAGAGTCAGTCATAGTCAGTCAGGGGCAGCATAAGCCGTAAATTTAGATGCAAGTATACACATATATATATATTTCAATAGTTGGCATCAAGACGAACAAAATGATGTATTACTTGACATATTTACGTGAAAACAAAATTTTCGCTAAAAATCGAAATCGCGTACAGGTCTTGACCTGTGATAGAATTTCATTTTTCTGAAAAAAAATATTTCTCTCCGATTTTGCTCATTTTCTCAGGACTTAAAGACCTACCTACTCCGTCGACAAAAATGTCTTCAGCTATGCAATATATCCATTTCAGAGTCAGTCAGAGTCAGTCAGAGTCAGTCAGAGTCAGTCATAGTCAGTCAGGGGCAGCATAAGCCGTAAATTTAGATGCAAGTATACACATATATATATATTTCAATAGTTGGCATCAAGACGAACAAAATGATGTATTACTTGACATATTTACGTGAAAACAAAATTTTCGCTAAAAATCGAAATCGCGTACAGGTCTTGACCTGTGACAGAATTTCATTTTTCTGAAAAAAAATATTTCTCTCCGATTTTGCTCATTTTTTCAGGACTTAAAGACCTACCGTAGTACTCCGTCGACAAAAATGTCTTCAGCTATGCAATATATCCATTTCAGAGTCAGTCAGAGCCAGTCAGAGTCAGTCAGAGTCAGTCATAGTCAGTCAGGGGCAGCATAAGCCGTAAATTTAGATGCAAGTATACACATATATATATATTTCAATAGTTGGCATCAAGACGAACAAAATGATGTATTACTTGACATATTTACGTGAAAACAAAATTTTCGCTAAAAATCGAAATCGCGTACAGGTCTTGACCTGTGATAGAATTTCATTTTTCTGAAAAAAAATATTTCTCTCCGATTTTGCTCATTTTCTCAGGACTTAAAGACCTACCTACTCCGTCGACAAAAATGTCTTCAGCTATGCAATATATCCATTTCAGAGTCAGTCAGAGCCAGTCAGAGTCAGTCAGAGTCAGTCATAGTCAGTCAGGGGCAGCATAAGCCGTAAATTTAGATGCAAGTATACACATATATATATATTTCAATAGTTGGCATCAAGACGAACAAAATGATGTATTACTTGACAAATTTACGTGAAAACAAAATTTTCGCTAAAAATCGAAATCGCGTACAGGTCTTGACCTGTGATAGAATTTCATTTTCTGAAAAAAAATATTTCTCTCCGATTTTGCTCATTTTCTCAGGACTTAAAGACCTACCGTAGTACTCCGTCGACAAAAATGTCTTCAGCTATGCAATATATCCATTTCAGAGTCAGTCAGAGCCAGTCAGAGTCAGTCAGAGTCAGTCATAGTCAGTCAGGGGCAGCATAAGCCGTAAATTTAGATGCAAGTATACACATATATATATATTTCAATAGTTGGCATCAAGACGAACAAAATGATGTATTACTTGACATATTTACGTGAAAACAAAATTTTCGCTAAAAATCGAAATCGCGTACAGGTCTTGACCTGTGATAGAATTTCATTTTTCTGAAAAAAAATATTTCTCTCCGATTTTGCTCATTTTCTCAGGACTTAAAGACCTACCTACTCCGTCGACAAAAATGTCTTCAGCTATGCAATATATCCATTTCAGAGTCAGTCAGGGGCAGCCAGAGTCAGTCAGAGTCAGTCATAGTCAGTCAGGGGCAGCATAAGCCGTAAATTTAGATGCAAGTATACACATATATATATATTTCAATAGTTGGCATCAAGACGAACAAAATGATGTATTACTTGACATATTTACGTGAAAACAAAATTTTCGCTAAAAATCGAAATCGCGTACAGGTCTTGACCTGTGATAGAATTTCATTTTTCTGAAAAAAAATATTTCTCTCCGATTTTGCTCATTTTCTCAGGACTTAAAGACCTACCTACTCCGTCGACAAAAATGTCTTCAGCTATGCAATATATCCATTTCAGAGTCAGTCAGGGGCAGCCAGAGTCAGTCAGAGTCAGTCATAGTCAGTCAGGGGCAGCATAAGCCGTAAATTTAGATGCAAGTATACACATATATATATATTTCAATAGTTGGCATCAAGACGAACAAAATGATGTATTACTTGACATATTTACGTGAAAACAAAATTTTCGCTAAAAATCGAAATCGCGTACAGGTCTTGACCTGTGATAGAATTTCATTTTTCTGAAAAAAAATATTTCTCTCCGATTTTGCTCATTTTCTCAGGACTTAAAGACCTACCTACTCCGTCGACAAAAATGTCTTCAGCTATGCAATATATCCATTTCAGAGTCAGTCAGGGGCAGCATAAGCCGTAAATTTAGATGCAAGTATACACATATATATATATTTCAATAGTTGGCATCAAGACGAACAAAATGATGTATTACTTGACATATTTACGTGAAAACAAAATTTTCGCTAAAAATCGAAATCGCGTACAGGTCTTGACCTGTGATAGAATTTCATTTTTCTGAAAAAAAATATTTCTCTCAGATTTTGCTCATTTTCTCAGGACTTAAAGACCTACCTACTCCGTCGACAAAAATGTCTTCAGCTATGCAATATATCCATTTCAGAGTCAGTCAGAGCCAGTCAGAGTCAGTCAGAGTCAGTCATAGTCAGTCAGGGGCAGCATAAGCCGTAAATTTAGATGCAAGTATACACATATATATATATTTCAATAGTTGGCATCAAGACGAACAAAATGATGTATTACTTGACATATTTACGTGAAAACAAAATTTTCGCTAAAAATCGAAATCGCGTACAGGTCTTGACCTGTGACAGAATTTCATTTTTCTGAAAAAAAATATTTCTCTCCGATTTTGCTCATTTTCTCAGGACTTAAAGACCTACCTACTCCGTCGACAAAAATGTCTTCAGCTATGCAATATATCCATTTCAGAGTCAGTCAGAGCCAGTCAGAGTCAGTCAGAGTCAGTCATAGTCAGTCAGGGGCAGCATAAGCCGTAAATTTAGATGCAAGTATACACATATATATATATTTCAATAGTTGGCATCAAGACGAACAAAATGATGTATTACTTGACATATTTACGTGAAAACAAAATTTTCGCTAAAAATCGAAATCGCGTACAGGTCTTAACCTGTGATAGAATTTCATTTTTCTGAAAAAAAATATTTCTCTCCGATTTTGCTCATTTTCTCAGGACTTAAAGACCTACCTACTCCGTCGACAAAAATGTCTTCAGCTATGCAATATATCCATTTCAGAGTCAGTCAGAGCCAGTCAGAGTCAGTCAGAGTCAGTCATAGTCAGTCAGGGGCAGCATAAGCCGTAAATTTAGATGCAAGTATACACATATATATATATTTCAATAGTTGGCATCAAGACGAACAAAATGATGTATTACTTGACATATTTACGTGAAAACAAAATTTTCGCTAAAAATCGAAATCGCGTACAGGTCTTGACCTGTGATAGAATTTCATTTTTCTGAAAAAAAATATTTCTCTCCGATTTTGCTCATTTTCTCAGGACTTAAAGACCTACCTACTCCGTCGACAAAAATGTCTTCAGCTATGCAATATATCCATTTCAGAGTCAGTCAGGGGCAGCCAGAGTCAGTCAGAGTCAGTCATAGTCAGTCAGGGGCAGCATAAGCCGTAAATTTAGATGCAAGTATACACATATATATATATTTCAATAGTTGGCATCAAGACGAACAAAATGATGTATTACTTGACATATTTACGTGAAAACAAAATTTTCGCTAAAAATCGAAATCGCGTACAGGTCTTGACCTGTGATAGAATTTCATTTTTCTGAAAAAAAATATTTCTCTCCGATTTTGCTCATTTTCTCAGGACTTAAAGACCTACCTACTCCGTCGACAAAAATGTCTTCAGCTATGCAATATATCCATTTCAGAGTCAGTCAGAGCCAGTCAGAGTCAGTCAGAGTCAGTCACAGTCAGTCAGGGGCAGCATAAGCCGTAAATTTAGATGCAAGTATACACATATATGTATATTTCAATAGTTGGCATCAAGACGAACAAAATGATGTATTACTTGACATATTTACGTGAAAACAAAATTTTCGCTAAAAATCGAAATCGCGTACAGGTCTTGACCTGTGATAGAATTTCATTTTTCTGAAAAAAAATATTTCTCTCCGATTTTGCTCATTTTCTCAGGACTTAAAGACCTACCTACTCCGTCGACAAAAATGTCTTCAGCTATGCAATATATCCATTTCAGAGTCAGTCAGGGGCAGCATAAGCCGTAAATTTAGATGCAAGTATACACATATATATATATTTCAATAGTTGGCATCAAGACGAACAAAATGATGTATTACTTGACATATTTACGTGAAAACAAAATTTTCGCTAAAAATCGAAATCGCGTACAGGTCTTGACCTGTGATAGAATTTCATTTTTCTGAAAAAAAATATTTCTCTCCGATTTTGCTCATTTTCTCAGGACTTAAAGACCTACCTACTCCGTCGACAAAAATGTCTTCAGCTATGCAATATATCCATTTCAGAGTCAGTCAGAGCCAGTCAGAGTCAGTCAGAGTCAGTCATAGTCAGTCAGGGGCAGCATAAGCCGTAAATTTAGATGCAAGTATACACATATATATATATTTCAATAGTTGGCATCAAGACGAACAAAATGATGTATTACTTGACATATTTACGTGAAAACAAAATTTTCGCTAAAAATCGAAATCGCGTACACCTGTGATAGAATTTCATTTTTCTGAAAAAAAATATTTCTCTCCGATTTTGCTCATTTTCTCAGGACTTAAAGACCTACCTACTCCGTCGACAAAAATGTCTTCAGCTATGCAATATATCCATTTCAGAGTCAGTCAGAGCCAGTCAGAGTCAGTCAGAGTCAGTCATAGTCAGTCAGGGGCAGCATAAGCCGTAAATTTAGATGCAAGTATACACATATATATATATTTCAATAGTTGGCATCAAGACGAACAAAATGATGTATTACTTGACATTTTTACGTGAAAACAAAATTTTCGCTAAAAATCGAAATCGCGTACAGGTCTTGACCTGTGATAGAATTTCATTTTTCTGAAAAAAAATATTTCTCTCCGATTTTGCTCATTTTCTCAGGACTTAAAGACCTACCTACTCCGTCGACAAAAAAGTCTTCAGCTATGCAATATATCCATTTCAGAGTCAGTCAGAGCCAGTCAGAGTCAGTCAGAGTCAGTCATAGTCAGTCAGGGGCAGCATAAGCCGTAAATTTAGATGCAAGTATACACATATATATATATTTCAATAGTTGGCATCAAGACGAACAAAATGATGTATTACTTGACATATTTACGTGAAAACAAAATTTTCGCTAAAAATCGAAATCGCGTACAGGTCTTGACCTGTGATAGAATTTCATTTTTCTGAAAAAAAATATTTCTCTCCGATTTTGCTCATTTTCTCAGGACTTAAAGACCTACCTACTCCGTCGACAAAAATGTCTTCAGCTATGCAATATATCCATTTCAGAGTCAGTCAGAGCCAGTCAGAGTCAGTCAGAGTCAGTCATAGTCAGTCAGGGGCAGCATAAGCCGTAAATTTAGATGCAAGTATACACATATATATATATTTCAATAGTTGGCATCAAGACGAACAAAATGATGTATTACTTGACATATTTACGTGAAAACAAAATTTTCGCTAAAAATCGAAATCGCGTACAGGTCTTATCCTGTGATAGAATTTCATTTTTCTGAAAAAAAATATTTCTCTCCGATTTTGCTCATTTTCTCAGGACTTAAAGACCTACCTACTCCGTCGACAAAAATGTCTTCAGCTATGCAATATATCCATTTCAGAGTCAGTCAGAGCCAGTCAGAGTCAGTCAGAGTCAGTCATAGTCAGTCAGGGGCAGCAAAAGCCGTAAATTTAGATGCAAGTATACACATATATATATATTTCAATAGTTGGCATCAAGACGAACAAAATGATGTATTACTTGACATATTTACGTGAAAACAAAATTTTCGCTAAAAATCGAAATCGCGTACAGGTCTTGACCTGTGATAGAATTTCATTTTTCTGAAAAAAAATATTTCTCTCCGATTTTGCTCATTTTCTCAGGACTTAAAGACCTACCTACTCCGTCGACAAAAATGTCTTCAGCTATGCAATATATCCATTTCAGAGTCAGTCAGAGCCAGTCAGAGTCAGTCAGAGTCAGTCATAGTCAGTCAGGGGCAGCATAAGCCGTAAATTTAGATGCAAGTATACACATATATATATATTTCAATAGTTGGCATCAAGACGAACAAAATGATGTATTACTTGACATATTTACGTGAAAACAAAATTTTCGCTAAAAATCGAAATCGCGTACAGGTCTTGACCTGTGATAGAATTTCATTTTTCTGAAAAAAAATATTTCTCTCCGATTTTGCTCATTTTCTCAGGACTTAAAGACCTACCTACTCCGTCGACAAAAAAGTCTTCAGCTATGCAATATATCCATTTCAGAGTCAGTCAGAGCCAGTCAGAGTCAGTCAGAGTCAGTCATAGTCAGTCAGGGGCAGCATAAGCCGTAAATTTAGATGCAAGTATACACATATATATATATTTCAATAGTTGGCATCAAGACGAACAAAATGATGTATTACTTGACATATTTACGTGAAAACAAAATTTTCGCTAAAAATCGAAATCGCGTACAGGTCTTGACCTGTGATAGAATTTCATTTTTCTGAAAAAAAATATTTCTCTCCGATTTTGCTCATTTTCTCAGGACTTAAAGACCTACCTACTCCGTCGACAAAAATGTCTTCAGCTATGCAATATATCCATTTCAGAGTCAGTCAGAGCCAGTCAGAGTCAGTCAGAGTCAGTCATAGTCAGTCAGGGGCAGCATAAGCCGTAAATTTAGATGCAAGTATACATATATATATATATTTCAATAGTTGGCATCAAGACGAACAAAATGATGTATTACTTGACATATTTACGTGAAAACAAAATTTTCGCTAAAAATCGAAATCGCGTACAGGTCTTGACCTGTGATAGAATTTCATTTTTCTGAAAAAAAATATTTCTCTCCGATTTTGCTCATTTTCTCAGGACTTAAAGACCTACCTACTCCGTCGACAAAAATGTCTTCAGCTATGCAATATATCCATTTCAGAGTCAGTCAGAGCCAGTCAGAGTCAGTCAGAGTCAGTCATAGTCAGTCAGGGGCAGCATAAGCCGTAAATTTAGATGCAAGTATACAAATATATACATATTTCAATAGTTGGCATCAAGACGAACAAAATGATGTATTACTTGACATATTTACGTGAAAACAAAATTTTCGCTAAAAATCGAAATCGCGTACAGGTACCTGTGATAGAATTTCATTTTTCTGAAAAAAAATATTTCTCTCCGATTTTGCTCATTTTCTCAGGACTTAAAGACCTACCTACTCCGTCGACAAAAATGTCTTCAGCTATGCAATATATCCATTTCAGAGTCAGTCAGAGCCAGTCAGAGTCAGTCAGAGTCAGTCATAGTCAGTCAGGGGCAGCATAAGCCGTTAATTTAGATGCAAGTATACACATATATATATATTTCAATAGTTGGCATCAAGACGAACAAAATGATGTATTACTTGACATATTTACGTGAAAACAAAATTTTCGCTAAAAATCGAAATCGCGTACAGGTCTTGACCTGTGATAGAATTTCATTTTTCTGAAAAAAAATATTTCTCTCCGATTTTGCTCATTTTCTCAGGACTTAAAGACCTACCTACTCCGTCGACAAAAATGTCTTCAGCTATGCAATATATCCATTTCAGAGTCAGTCAGAGCCAGTCAGAGTCAGTTAGAGTCAGTCATAGTCAGTCAGGGGCAGCATAAGCCGTAAATTTAGATGCAAGTATACACATATATATATATTTCAATAGTTGGCATCAAGACGAACAAAATGATGTATTACTTGACATATTTACGTGAAAACAAAATTTTCGCTAAAAATCGAAATCGCGTACAGGTCTTGACCTGTGATAGAATTTCATTTTTCTGAAAAAAAATATTTCTCTCCGATTTTGCTCATTTTCTCAGGACTTAAAGACCTACCTACTCCGTCGACAAAAATGTCTTCAGCTATGCAATATATCCATTTCAGAGTCAGTCAGAGCCAGTCAGAGTCAGTCAGAGTCAGTCATAGTCAGTCAGGGGCAGCATAAGCCGTAAATTTAGATGCAAGTATACACATATATATATATTTCAATAGTTGGCATCAAGACGAACAAAATGATGTATTACTTGACATATTTACGTGAAAACAAAATTTTCGCTAAAAATCGAAATCGCGTACAGGTCTTGACCTGTGATAGAATTTCATTTTTCTGAAAAAAATATTTCTCTCCGATTTTGCTCATTTTCTCAGGACTTAAAAACCTACCTACTCCGTCGACAAAAATGTCTTCAGCTATGCAATATATCCATTTCAGAGTCAGTCAGAGCCAGTCAGAGTCAGTCAGAGTCAGTCATAGTCAGTCAGGGGCAGCATAAGCCGTAAATTTAGATGCAAGTATACACATATATATATATTTCAATAGTTGGCATCAAGACGAACAAAATGATGTATTACTTGACATATTTACGTGAAAACAAAATTTTCGCTAAAAATCGAAATCGCGTACAGGTTTGACCTGTGATAGAATTTCATTTTTCTGAAAAAAAACATTTCTCTCCGATTTTGCTCATTTTCTCAGGACTTAAAGACCTACCTACTCCGTCGACAAAAATGTCTTCAGCTATGCAATATATCCATTTCAGAGTCAGTCAGAGCCAGTCAGAGTCAGTCAGAGTCAGTCATAGTCAGTCAGGGGCAGCATAAGCCGTAAATTTAGATGCAAGTATACACATATATATATATTTCAATAGTTGGCATCAAGACGAACAAAATGATGTATTACTTGACATATTAACGTGAAAACAAAATTTTCGCTAAAAATCGAAATCGCGTACAGGTCTTGACCTGTGATAGAATTTCATTTTTCTGAAAAAAAATATTTCTCTCCGATTTTGCTCATTTTCTCAGGACGAAAAGACCTACCTACTCCGTCGACAAAAATGTCTTCAGCTATGCAATATATCCATTTCAGAGTCAGTCAGAGTCAGTCATAGTCAGTCAGGGGCAGCATAAGCCGTAAATTTAGATGCAAGTATACACATATATATATATTTCAATAGTTGGCATCAAGACGAACACAAAATGATGTATTACTTGACATATTTACGTGAAAACAAAATTTTCGCTAAAAATCGAAATCGCGTACAGGTCTTGACCTGTGATAGAATTTCATTTTTCTGAAAAAAAATATTTCTCTCTGATTTTGCTCATTTTCTCAGGACTTAAAGACCTACCTACTCCGTCGACAAAAATGTCTTCAGCTATGCAATATATCCATTTCAGAGTCAGTCAGAGCCAGTCAGAGTCAGTCAGAGTCAGTCATAGTCAGTCAGGGGCAGCATAAGCCGTAAATTTAGATGCAAGTATACACATATATATATATTTCAATAGTTGGCATCAAGACGAACAAAATGATGTATTACTTGACATATTTACGTGAAAACAAAATTTTCGCTAAAAATCGAAATCGCGTACAGGTCTTGACCTGTGATAGAATTTCATTTTTCTGAAAAAAAATATTTCTCTCCGATTTTGCTCATTTTCTCAGGACTTAAAGACCTACCTACTCCGTCGACAAAAATGTCTTCAGCTATGCAATATATCCATTTCAGAGTCAGTCAGAGCCAGTCAGAGTCAGTCAGAGTCAGTCATAGTCAGTCAGGGGCAGCATAAGCCGTAAATTTAGATGCAAGTATACACATATATATATATTTCAATAGTTGGCATCAAGACGAACAAAATGATGTATTACTTGACATATTTACGTGAAAACCAAATTTTCGCTAAAAATCGAAATCGCGTACAGGTCTTGACCTGTGATAGAATTTCATTTTTCTGAAAAAAAATAAAAAAAAATATTTCTCTCCGATTTTGCTCATTTTCTCAGGACTTAAAGACCTACCTACTCCGTCGACAAAAATGTCTTCAGCTATGCAATATATCCATTTCAGAGTCAGTCAGAGCCAGTCAGAGTCAGTCAGAGTCAGTCATAGTCAGTCAGGGGCAGCATAAGCCGTAAATTTAGATGCAAGTATACACATATATATATATTTCAATAGTTGGCATCAAGACGAACAAAATGATGTATTACTTGACATATTTACGTGAAAACAAAATTTTCGCTAAAAATCGAAATCGCGTACAGGTCTTGACCTGTGATAGAATTTCATTTTTCTGAAAAAAAATATTTCTCTCCGATTTTGCTCATTTTCTCAGGACTTAAAGACCTACCTACTCCGTCGACAAAAATGTCTTCAGCTATGCAATATATCCATTTCAGAGTCAGTCAGAGCCAGTCAGAGTCAGTCAGAGTCAGTCATAGTCAGTCAGGGGCAGCATAAGCCGTAAATTTAGATGCAAGTATACACATATATATATATTTCAATAGTTGGCATCAAGACGAACAAAATGATGTATTACTTGACATATTTACGTGAAAACAAAATTTTCGCTAAAAATCGAAATCGCGTACAGGTCTTGACCTGTGATAGAATTTCATTTTTCTGAAAAAAAATATTTCTCTCCGATTTTGCTCATTTTCTCAGGACTTAAAGACCTACCTACTCCGTCGACAAAAATGTCTTCAGCTATGCAATATATCCATTTCAGAGTCAGTCAGAGCCAGTCAGAGTCAGTCAGAGTCAGTCATAGTCAGTCAGGGGCAGCATAAGCCGTAAATTTAGATGCAAGTATACACATATATATATATTTCAATAGTTGGCATCAAGACGAACAAAATGATGTATTACTTGACATATTTACGTGAAAACAAAATTTTCGCTAAAAATCGAAATCGCGTACAGGTCTTGACCTGTGATAGAATTTCATTTTTCTGAAAAAAAATATTTCTCTCCGATTTTGCTCATTTTCTCAGGACTTAAAGACCTACCTACTCCGTCGACAAAAATGTCTTCAGCTATGCAATATATCCATTTCAGAGTCAGTCAGAGCCAGTCAGAGTCAGTCAGAGTCAGTCATAGTCAGTCAGGGGCAGCATAAGCCGTAAATTTAGATGCAAGTATACACATATATATATATTTCAATAGTTGGCATCAAGACGAACAAAATGATGTATTACTTGACATATTTACGTGAAAACAAAATTTTCGCTAAAAATCGAAATCGCGTACAGGTCTTGACCTGTGATAGAATTTCATTTTTCTGAAAAAAAATATTTCTCTCCGATTTTGCTCATTTTCTCAGGACTTAAAGACCTACCTACTCCGTCGACAAAAATGTCTTCAGCTATGCAATATATCCATTTCAGAGTCAGTCAGAGCCAGTCAGAGTCAGTCAGAGTCAGTCATAGTCAGTCAGGGGCAGCATAAGCCGTAAATTTAGATGCAAGTATACACATATATATATATTTCAATAGTTGGCATCAAGACGAACAAAATGATGTATTACTTGACATATTTACGTGAAAACAAAATTTTCGCTAAAAATCGAAATCGCGTACAGGTCTTGACCTGTGATAGAATTTCATTTTTCTGAAAAAAAATATTTCTCTCCGATTTTGCTCATTTTCTCAGGACTTAAAGACCTACCTACTCCGTCGACAAAAATGTCTTCAGCTATGCAATATATCCATTTCAGAGTCAGTCAGAGCCAGTCAGAGTCAGTCAGAGTCAGTCATAGTCAGTCAGGGGCAGCATAAGCCGTAAATT
The DNA here is from genome assembly GCA_032209605.1 of Mactromeris polynyma. Taxonomy (NCBI): domain Eukaryota; kingdom Metazoa; phylum Mollusca; class Bivalvia; order Venerida; family Mactridae; genus Mactromeris; species Mactromeris polynyma. Next base: position 12,097 of record JASFXZ010000114.1, read on the forward strand.
TAGATGCAAGTATACACATATATATATATTTCAATAGTTGGCATCAAGACGAACAAAATGATGTATTACTTGACATATTTACGTGAAAACAAAATTTTCGCTAAAAATCGAAATCGCGTACAGGTCTTGACCTGTGATAGAATTTCATTTTTCTGAAAAAAAATATTTCTCTCCGATTTTGCTCATTTTCTCAGGACTTAAAGACCTACCTACTCCGTCGACAAAAATGTCTTCAGCTATGCAATATATCCATTTCAGAGTCAGTCAGAGCCAGTCAGTCAGTCAGAGTCAGTCATAGTCAGTCAGGGGCAGCATAAGCCGTAAATTTAGATGCAAGTATACACATATATATATATTTCAATAGTTGGCATCAAGACGAACAAAATGATGTATTACTTGACATATTACGTGAAAACAAAATTTTCGCTAAAAATCGAAATCGCGTACAGGTCTTGACCTGTGATAGAATTTCATTTTTCTGAAAAAAAATATTTCTCTCCGATTTTGCTCATTTTCTCAGGACTTAAAGACCTACCTACTCCGTCGACAAAAATGTCTTCAGCTATGCAATATATCCATTTCAGAGTCAGTCAGAGCCAGTCAGAGTCAGTCAGAGTCAGTCATAGTCAGTCAGGGGCAGCATAAGCCGTAAATTTAGATGCAAGTATACACATATATATATATTTCAATAGTTGGCATCAAGACGAACAAAATGATGTATTACTTGACATATTTACGTGAAAACAAAATTTTCGCTAAAAATCGAAATCGCGTACAGGTCTTGACCTGTGATAGAATTTCATTTTTCTGAAAAAAAATATTTCTCTCCGATTTTGCTCATTTTCTCAGGACTTAAAGACCTACCTACTCCGTCGACAAAAATGTCTTCAGCTATGCAATATATCCATTTCAGAGTCAGTCAGAGCCAGTCAGAGTCAGTCAGAGTCAGTCATAGTCAGTCAGGGGCAGCATAAGCCGTAAATTTAGATGCAAGTATACACATATATATATATTTCAATAGTTGGCATCAAGACGAACAAAATGATGTATTACTTGACATATTTACGTGAAAACAAAATTTTCGCTAAAAATCGAAATCGCGTACAGGTCTTGACCTGTGATAGAATTTCATTTTTCTGAAAAAAAATATTTCTCTCCGATTTTGCTCATTTTCTCAGGACTTAAAGACCTACCTACTCCGTCGACAAAAATGTCTTCAGCTATGCAATATATCCATTTCAGAGTCAGTCAGAGCCAGTCAGAGTCAGTCAGAGTCAGTCATAGTCAGTCAGGGGCAGCATAAGCCGTAAATTTAGATGCAAGTATACACATATATATATATTTCAATAGTTGGCATCAAGACGAACAAAATGATGTATTACTTGACATATTTACGTGAAAACAAAATTTTCGCTAAAAATCGAAATCGCGTACAGGTCTTGACCTGTGATAGAATTTCATTTTTCTGAAAAAAAATATTTCTCTCCGATTTTGCTCATTTTCTCAGGACTTAAAGACCTACCTACTCCGTCGACAAAAATGTCTTCAGCTATGCAATATATCCATTTCAGAGTCAGTCAGAGCCAGTCAGAGTCAGTCAGAGTCAGTCATAGTCAGTCAGGGGCAGCATAAGCCGTAAATTTAGATGCAAGTATACACATATATATATATTTCAATAGTTGGCATCAAGACGAACAAAATGATGTATTACTTGACATATTTACGTGAAAACAAAATTTTCGCTAAAAATCGAAATCGCGTACAGGTCTTGACCTGTGATAGAATTTCATTTTTCTGAAAAAAAATATTTCTCTCCGATTTTGCTCATTTTCTCAGGACTTAAAGACCTACCTACTCCGTCGACAAAAATGTCTTCAGCTATGCAATATATCCATTTCAGAGTCAGTCAGAGCCAGTCAGAGTCAGTCAGAGTCAGTCATAGTCAGTCAGGGGCAGCATAAGCCGTAAATTTAGATGCAAGTATACACATATATATATATTTCAATAGTTGGCATCAAGACGAACAAAATGATGTATTACTTGACATATTTACGTGAAAACAAAATTTTCGCTAAAAATCGAAATCGCGTACAGGTCTTGACCTGTGATAGAATTTCATTTTTCTGAAAAAAAATATTTCTCTCCGATTTTGCTCATTTTCTCAGGACTTAAAGACCTACCTACTCCGTCGACAAAAATGTCTTCAGCTATGCAATATATCCATTTCAGAGTCAGTCAGAGCCAGTCAGAGTCAGTCAGAGTCAGTCATAGTCAGTCAGGGGCAGCATAAGCCGTAAATTTAGATGCAAGTATACACATATATATATATTTCAATAGTTGGCATCAAGACGAACAAAATGATGTATTACTTGACATATTTACGTGAAAACAAAATTTTCGCTAAAAATCGAAATCGCGTACAGGTCTTGACCTGTGATAGAATTTCATTTTTCTGAAAAAAAATATTTCTCTCCGATTTTGCTCATTTTCTCAGGACTTAAAGACCTACCTACTCCGTCGACAAAAATGTCTTCAGCTATGCAATATATCCATTTCAGAGTCAGTCAGAGCCAGTCAGAGTCAGTCAGAGTCAGTCATAGTCAGTCAGGGGCAGCATAAGCCGTAAATTTAGATGCAAGTATACACATATATATATATTTCAATAGTTGGCATCAAGACGAACAAAATGATGTATTACTTGACATATTTACGTGAAAACAAAATTTTCGCTAAAAATCGAAATCGCGTACAGGTCTTGACCTGTGATAGAATTTCATTTTTCTGAAAAAAAATATTTCTCTCCGATTTTGCTCATTTTCTCAGGACTTAAAGACCTACCTACTCCGTCGACAAAAATGTCTTCAGCTATGCAATATATCCATTTCAGAGTCAGTCAGAGCCAGTCAGAGTCAGTCAGAGTCAGTCATAGTCAGTCAGGGGCAGCATAAGCCGTAAATTTAGATGCAAGTATACACATATATATATATTTCAATAGTTGGCATCAAGACGAACAAAATGATGTATTACTTGACATATTTACGTGAAAACAAAATTTTCGCTAAAAATCGAAATCGCGTACAGGTCTTGACCTGTGATAGAATTTCATTTTTCTGAAAAAAAATATTTCTCTCCGATTTTGCTCATTTTCTCAGGACTTAAAGACCTACCTACTCCGTCGACAAAAATGTCTTCAGCTATGCAATATATCCATTTCAGAGTCAGTCAGAGCCAGTCAGAGTCAGTCAGAGTCAGTCATAGTCAGTCAGGGGCAGCATAAGCCGTAAATTTAGATGCAAGTATACACATATATATATATTTCAATAGTTGGCATCAAGACGAACAAAATGATGTATTACTTGACATATTACGTGAAAACAAAATTTTCGCTAAAAATCGAAATCGCGTACAGGTCTTGACCTGTGATAGAATTTCATTTTTCTGAAAAAAAATATTTCTCTCCGATTTTGCTCATTTTCTCAGGACTTAAAGACCTACCTACTCCGTCGACAAAAATGTCTTCAGCTATGCAATATATCCATTTCAGAGTCAGTCAGAGCCAGTCAGAGTCAGTCAGAGTCAGTCATAGTCAGTCAGGGGCAGCATAAGCCGTAAATTTAGATGCAAGTATACACATATATATATATTTCAATAGTTGGCATCAAGACGAACAAAATGATGTATTACTTGACATATTTACGTGAAAACAAAATTTTCGCTAAAAATCGAAATCGCGTACAGGTCTTGACCTGTGATAGAATTTCATTTTTCTGAAAAAAAATATTTCTCTCCGATTTTGCTCATTTTCTCAGGACTTAAAGACCTACCTACTCCGTCGACAAAAATGTCTTCAGCTATGCAATATATCCATTTCAGAGTCAGTCAGAGCCAGTCAGAGTCAGTCAGAGTCAGTCATAGTCAGTCAGGGGCAGCATAAGCCGTAAATTTAGATGCAAGTATACACATATATATATATTTCAATAGTTGGCATCAAGACGAACAAAATGATGTATTACTTGACATATTTACGTGAAAACAAAATTTTCGCTAAAAATCGAAATCGCGTACAGGTCTTGACCTGTGATAGAATTTCATTTTTCTGAAAAAAAATATTTCTCTCCGATTTTGCACATTTTCTCAGGACTTAAAGACCTACCTATTCCGTCGACAAAAATGTCTTCAGCTATGCAATATATCCATTTCAGAGTCAGTCAGAGCCAGTCAGAGTCAGTCAGGGTCAGTCATAGTCAGTCAGGGGCAGCATAAGCCGTAAATTTAGATGCAAGTATACACATATATATATATTTCAATAGTTGGCATCAAGACGAACAAAATGATGTATTACTTGACATATTTACGTGAAAACAAAATTTTCGCTAAAAATCGAAATCGCGTACAGGTCTTGACCTGTGATAGAATTTCATTTTTCTGAAAAAAAAATATTTCTCTCCGATTTTGCTCATTTTCTCAGGACTTAAAGACCTACCTACTCCGTCGACAAAAATGTCTTCAGCTATGCAATATATCCATTTCAGAGTCAGTCAGAGCCAGTCAGAGTCAGTCAGAGTCAGTCATAGTCAGTCAGGGGCAGCATAAGTCGTAAATTTAGATGCAAGTATACACATATATATATATTTCAATAGTTGGCATCAAGACGAACAAAATGATGTATTACTTGACATATTTACGTGAAAACAAAATTTTCGCTAAAAATCGAAATCGCGTACAGGTCTTGACCTGTGATAGAATTTCATTTTTCTGAAAAAAAATATTTCTCTCCGATTTTGCTCATTTTCTCAGGACTTAAAGACCTACCTACTCCGTCGACAAAAATGTCTTCAGCTATGCAATATATCCATTTCAGAGTCAGTCAGAGCCAGTCAGAGTCAGTCAGAGTCAGTCATAGTCAGTCAGGGGCAGCATAAGCCGTAAATTTAGATGCAAGTATACACATATATATATATTTCAATAGTTGGCATCAAGACGAACAAAATGATGTATTACTTGACATATTTACGTGAAAACAAAATTTTCGCTAAAAATCGAAATCGCGTAGAGGTTTTCACCTGTACGCGATTTTGATTTTTATCGGAAATTTTTTGTTCACGTAAATATGTCAAGTAATACATCATTTTGTTCGTCTTGATGAAACCTATTGAAATATATAAATATATGTATACTTTCATCTTAATCTACGGCTTATGCTGACTCTTACTGACTCTTACTGTCTCTTACTGACTCTTACTGACTCTTAATGACTCTGACTGACTCTGACTGACTCTGACTGACTCTGGGTTAATCGGAGAGACATTTTTTTTGTCGAAGATAGAAATTCGTGATTTTTCGAAAACCTCGGGAAACATTTTAAATGGATATATTGCATAGCTGAAGACATTTCGTCGATGGGGTAGGTAAGTATTTAAGTCCTGAAAAAATGAGCCAAATCGGAGAGAACTATTTTTTTTCCGAAAAATGAAATTCTATCACAGGTCAAGACCTGTACGCGATTTTGATTTTTATCGGAAATTTTTTGTTCACGTAAATATGTCAAGTAATAAATCATTTTGTTCGTCTTGATGAAACCTATTGAAATATATAAATATATGTATACTTTCATCTAAATCTACGGCTTATGCTGAATCTGACTGACTCTGACTGACTCTGACTGACTCTGACTGGCTCTGACTGACTCTGACTGACTCTGACTGACACTCACTGACACTGACTGACTCTGACTGATTCTGACTGACTCCTACTGACTCTTACTGACTCTTACTGACTCTTACTGACTCTTACTGACTCTTACTGACTCTGACTGACTCTGACTGATTCTGACTGACTCTGACTGACTCTGGGTTAATCGGAGAGACAATTTTTTTGTCGAAGATAGAAATTCGTGATTTTTCGAAAACCTCGGGAAACATTTTAAATGGATATATTGCATAGCTGAAGACATTTTCGTCGATGGGGTAGGTAAGTCTTTAAGTCCTGAAAAAATGAGCCAAATCGGAGAGAACTATTTTTTTTCCGAAAAATGAAATTCTATCACAGGTTAAGACCTGTACGCGATTTTGATTTTTATCGGAAATATTTTGTTCACGTAAATATGTCAAGTAATACATCATTTTGTTCGTCTTGATGAAACCTATTGAAATATATAAATATATGTATACTTTCATCTAAATCTACGGCTTATGCTGACTCTGACTGACTCTGACTGACTCTGACTGACTCTGACTGGCTCTGACTGACTCTGACTGCATCTGACTGACACTGACTGACACTGACTGACTCTGACTGACTCTTACTGACTCATACTGACTCTTACTGACTCTTACTGACACTTACTGACTCTGACTGACTCTGACTGACTCTGGGTTAATCGGAGAGACAATTTTTTTGTCGAAGATAGAAATTCGTGATTTTTCGAAAACCTCGGGAAACATTTTAAATGGATATATTGCATAGCTGAAGACATTTTCGTCGATGGGGTAGGTTAGTCTTTAAGTCCTGAAAAAATGAGCCAAATCGGAGAGAACTATTTTTTTTCCGAAAAATGAAATTCTATCACAGGTCAAGACCTGTACGCGATTTTGATTTTTATCGGAAATTTTTTGTTCACGTAAATATGTCAAGTAATACATCATTTTGTTCGTCTTGATGAAACCTATTGAAATATATAAATATATGTATACTTTCATCTAAATCTACGGCTTATGCTGACTCTGACTGACTCTGACTGACTCTGACTGACTCTGACTGACTCTGACTGGCTCTGACTGACTCTGACTGACTCTGACTGACACTGACTGACACTGACTGACTCTGACTGACTCTTACTGACTCATACTGACTCTTACTGACTCTTACTGACTCTTACTGACTCTTACTGACTCTGACTGACTCTGACTGACTCTGGGTTAATCGGAGAGACAATTTTTTTGTCGAAGATAGAAATTCGTGATTTTTCGAAAACCTCGGGAAACATTTTAAATGGATATATTGCATAGCTGAAGACATTTTCGTCGATGGGGTAGGTAAGTCTTTAAGTCTTGAAAAAATGAGCCAAATCGGAGAGAACTATTTTTTTTCCGAAAAATGAAATTCTATCACAGGTCAAGACCTGTACGCGATTTTGATTGTTATCGGAAATTTTTTGTTCACGTAAATATGTCAAGTAATACATCATTTTGTTCGTCTTGATGAAACCTATTGAAATATATAAATATATGTATACTTTCATCTAAATCTACGGCTTATGCTGACTCTGACTGACTCTGACTGACTCTGACTGACTCTGACTGGCTCTGACTGACTCTGACTGACCCTGACTGACACTGACTGACACTGACTGACTCTGACTGACTCTTACTGACTCTTACTGACTCTGACTGACTCTGACTGACTCTTACTGACTCTGGGTTAATCGGAGAGACAATTTTTTTGTCGAAGATAGAAATTCGTGATTTTTCGAAAACCTCGGGAAACATTTTAGATGGATATATTGCATAGCTGAAGACATTTTCGTCGATGGGGTAGGTAAGTCTTTAAGTCCTGAAAAAATGAGCCAAATCGGAGAGAACTATTTTTTTTCCGAAAAATGAAATTCTATCACAGGTACGCGAATTTCTATTCGCGACCTGTACGCGATTTTGATTTTTATCGGAAATTTTTTGTTCACGTAAATATGTCAAGTAATACATCATTTTGTTCGTCTTGATGAAACCTATTGAAATATATAAATATATGTATACTTTCATCTAAATATACGGCTTATGCTGACTCTGACTGACTCTGACTGACTCTGACTGACTCTGACTGGCTCTGACTGACTCTGACTGACTCTGACTGACACTGACTGACACTGACTGACACTGACTGACTCTTACTGACTCTTACTGACTCTTACTGACTCTTACTGACTCTTACTGACTCTTACTGACTCTTACTGACTCTGACTGACTCTGACTGACTCTGACTGACTCTGGGTTAATCGGAGAGACAATTTTTTTGTCGAAGATAGAAATTCGTGATTTTTCGAAAACCTCGGGAAACATTTTTAATGGATATATTGCATAGCTGAAGACATTTTCGTCGATGGGGTAGGTAAGTCTTTAAGTCCTGAAAAAATGAGCCAAATCGGAGAGAACTATTTTTTTTCCGAAAAATGAAATTCTATCACAGGTCAAGACCTGTACGCGATTTTGATTTTTATCGGAAATTTTTTGTTCACGTAAATATGTCAAGTGATACATCATTTTGTTCGTCTTGATGAAACCTATTGAAATATATAAATATATGTATACTTTCATCTAAATCTACGGCTTATGCTGACTCTGACTGACTCTGACTGACTCTGACTGGCTCTGACTGACTCTGACTGACTCTGACTGACACTGACTGACACTGACTGACTCTGACAGACTCTTACTGACACTTACTGGCTCTTACTGACTCTTACTGACTCTTACTGCTTCTGACTGACTCTGACTGACTCTGACTGACTCTGGGTTAATCGGAGAGACAATTTTTTTGTCGAAGATAGAAATTCGTGATTTTTCGAAAACCTCGGGAAACATTATAAATTGATATATTGCATAGCTGAAGACATTTTCGTCGATGGGGTAGGTAAGTCTTTAAGTCCTGAAAAAATGAGCCAAATCGGAGAGAACTATTTTTTTTCCGAAAAATGAAATTCTATCACAGGTGACCTGTACGCGATTTTGATTTTTATCGGAAATTTTTTGTTCACGTAAATATGTCAAGTAATACATCATTTTGTTCGTCTTGATGAAACCTATTGAAATATATAAATATATGTATACTTTCATCTAAATCTACGGCTTATGCTGACTCTGACTGACTCTGACTGACTCTGACTGACTCTGACTGACTCTGACTGGCTCTGACTGACTCTGACTGACTCTGACTGACACTGACTGACACTGACTGACTCTGACTGACTCTTACTGACTCTTACTGACTCTTACTGACTCTTACTGACTCTTACTGACTCTGACTGACTCTGACTGACTCTGACTGACTCTGACTGACTCTGGGTTAATCGGAGAGACAATTTTTTTGTCGAAGATAGAAATTCGTGATTTTTCGAAAACCTCGGGAAACATTTTAAATGGATATATTGCATAGCTGAAGACATTTTCGTCGATGGGGTAGGTAAGTCTTTAAGTCCTGAAAAAATGAGCCAAATCGGAGAGAACTATTTTTTTTCCGAAAAATGAAATTCTATCACAGGTCAAGACCTGTACGCGATTTTGATTTTTATCGGAAATTTTTTGTTCACGTAAATATGTCAAGTAATACATCATTTTGTTCGTCTTGATGAAACCTATTGAAATATATAAATATATGTATACTTTCATCTAAATCTACGGCTTATGCTGACTCTGACTGACTCTGACTGACTCTGACTGACTCTGACTGACTCTGACTGACTCTGACTGACACTGACTGACACTGACTGACTCTGACTGACTCTGACTGACTCTGACTGACTCTGACTGACTCTGACTGACACTGACTGACTTTGACTGATTTTGCGAAAAAGCCGTATTAACATGGCTTTGCTATTTGCATATCAGCGTTGTGTAAACCAATCAAATCTTACGTTAGACACTAAACATAGTTCTCTCCAACAGAACAACGTTTGTGACATTGACGCGAATTGGTTTACATTTTGTTAATGCCTTAATATTTTACTTGTTAATTGTTATGTATTTTTACTTCCGAAGCAAAGTAATGAACACAATTATTGCAATGGTAATTATGTTTGCAACGAAAACATTTTGACCACGATAGAGGCGTTATTCTTATTATTGTAAACATGACTCAGTTGTATGAAAACTAGGTACACACATATTGTTTGCCTTAACAACTGCGTCTGAAAGTAGAGATATATTATAATTCAATTACGTTTATGTTACGTGTATTGTTAGAGTAAGGTTTTGAGTAGTTTGCGTATGGCCTTGGTTTTTTAGTTTTTTAGAGTGACCTGCCCTGATTGTTATGGGAAGTCACTCCTACCAACTAATATTTAAGTTTTTTGAGTGCCCTCCCCTGATTGCAAAGGGAAGTCACATTTACCGACTGATATTTAGTTTTTCAGAGTGACCTCCCCTGATTGCAAAGGGAAGACACTCTTACCGACTGATATTTAGTTTATCAGAGTGACCTCCCGGGATTGTAAAAGGAAGTCACTCTTATCGACATATATTTAAGTTTTTCAGAGTGACCTCCCCGATTGTAAATGGAATTCTGTCATTTTTCGGTAACAATCGTTATTTTCCGGTATTTTTTAGTAGTTTCCGTTACCATCCGTTATTTTCCGGCAATTTTCGGTTATCTCCGTTATTTCCCGGGAATCTCCGTTATTTTCTGGCATTATCTGGTAATTTTCGTTGTTAGCCGTCATTTTTCGGTAATTTTCGTTTTATTCCGGCAATTTTCATTCGTCTCCGTTATTTTCCGGTAATCTCCGTTATTTTCCTTCATTTTCTGGAAATATCCGTAAAATTCCGGCATTTTTCGTTTATCTCCGTTATTTTCCGGGATCCTCCGTTATTTTCCAGCTTTTCGCACCAACACATTTACTATCTTTGTTAGATCTAATTCATGTCTAAAACTGTTGCAGTACTCTCTGGGGTAGGGAAACATTTTCTTCATCAAGATCAACGTCACCAATCACAAATCTATATAGCATGGTGGGATATTTCTGTTGCCAGTTAACGACTGAATTGACTTCTAGATAATTATGTGCTTATCACGGTAAAGAAACTAGATAACTACTTAATTAACTATATTATTATGTGGTAAACTAGATAAGTATCGTGATAAATTTCAATACCAGATAAATATCTTAACACGAAAAATTGTCTAATTATAGTTAATTGATTTATTTTCCAACGTGTTAAACATTACTTTAATTATCATACCGGAAGACGTCATTCTGTCTACGCCGTTTATCTTTTTCGGCGGAGTCGTACTAATATGGTTTTGCTATATGCATATCCGTGTTTTGTAAACCAATTAAATCTTACGTTAACCACCAGGGCAATTTCTCTTCAATACGAAAATGTGTGTAACCTTGACGCAGATTGGTTAACATTGTGTATAGTGTATTTCAAGATTTATCCAGTAAGAAGTGTTGTAAGTCATCACCACCGGGAATTGTCCGGTGTTGGAGTTAAGAAGACTTTCTTGGTTTTATGTACCAGTCGCGAACATTTATATTGCTTTAATCAGATCAATTGCTATTATTAACATTTGAGTGATTTTGCGAAAATCTCGGGAAAAATTTAAAATGGATATATTGCATGGCTGAAGACATTTTCGTCGATGAAGTAGGTTAGACTTTATGTCCTGAAAGAATGAGCAAAATCGGAGAGAAACATTTTTTTTCGAAAAGTGAAATTCTCATAAGGGATTTTTCGCGAAAACCATTTTCACGTAAATATGTCAAGTAATACATCCATTTGTTCGTCTTGATACAAACTATTGCAATTTATATATATATATACTATCATCTGAATCTACGTCTTAGACTGACTCTGACTGACTCTGACTGATTTTGCGAAAACCTCGGGAAAAAAATTTAATGGATATTTAGCATGGCTGAAGACATTTTCGTCGATGAAGTAGGTCAGACTTCAAGTACTGACAGAATGAGCAAAATCGGAGAAATGTTTTTTCCGAAGAGTGAAATTCTCATACGTGATTTTCGTGAAAACCATTTTCACGTTAATATGTCAAGTAATACATCATTTTGTTCGTCTTGATGCAAACTATTGCAATATATATATATATATCTATACTTTCATCCAAATCTACGTCTTAGACTGATTCTGACTGACTCTGACTGACATTGAGTGATTTTGTGAAAACCTCGGGAAAAATTTAAAATGGATATATTGCATGGCTGAAGACTTTAAGTCCTGAAAGAATGAGCAAAATCGAAGAGAAATATATTTTTTCCGGAAAGTAAAATTCCCATAAGGGTCCCCCCTTACGTGATTTTTCGCGAAAACCATTTTCACGTAAATAAGTCAAGTAATACATCATTTTATTCGTCTTGATGCAATCTATTGCAATATATATATATATGTATACTTTCATCTAAATCTACGTCTTAGACTGACTCTGACTGACTTTGACTGATTTTGCGAAAACCTCTTTTTTTCAGTCTTAGACTGACTCTGACTGACTCTGACTGACTTTGACTGATTTTGCGAAAACCTAGGAAAAAAATAAAATGAATATATTGCATGGCTGAAGACATTTTCGTCTATGAAGTAGGTTAGACTTTAAGTCCTGAAAGAATGAGCAAAATCGGATAGAAATAAAAAATTTCCGAAAAATGAAATTCTATACCCTTACGTGATTGTTAGCGAAAACTTGTTTCACGTAAATATGTCAAGTAATACATCATTTTGTTCGTCTTGATGAACACTATTGAAATATATATATAAATGTATACTTTCATCTGACTGACTCTGACTGACTGTGACTGACTCATCAAAACACGTACTGTACCTACGGAAAAAATTGGATGGATATGTTGCATCGCTGAAGACATTTTCGTGGTTGAAATAGGTGAATGCCGTATCAAGGACCTAAATAGGCTGTTAATATATTATATTTCAAGTATTTGTATTTTTCCTTGTAAGCCTGGATAAAAAGCGGGAGGGGAAACGACGTGTTTTGGGTGGATACATACAATCCAGCATTTTTTTTTCAACCAAAATGTACCTTAAACATCAATAAAACATTTTTGCCGCAGAAGAAAACGTGCAAATGAAACCCCATACATAATGCAATTTGCTGCAAAACGTGTTTACCTGGATAAATCGACTGGGTTTACTATGGCAGCCATGTTGCTGTAGTCACGTGACTATCTAGAGATAACGCTCGATTTTCTTCGTTAAGTTTCCAGATGGAAAGTACTCAACGGCGCCAACCCGATTCCCCAGTCGATTGGAAATTGTACTCAAAGCTAAATATGTACTTAACGGAAGTGCCAGTCAAATATGACCATTGTTTAGGTTCCACGATAATTTTACTGTCAATTAAAGCATTCAATATTTGCGTTGGACTAAAATCGCATCCATTTAGAACAATGACGAAACGTTTAATTATACTGTATAGTTACGCTGAATGCTAAGTAAATGATGATTTATTGAATCAACTTGTATTTGAAATCTGAACGATTGTTTAAACCATAATTGCTATTACCCGTGAAGCCGGACAATGTTCCGTATTTATATGATTATCTGAATTATGACGTGATATATTTTGAGTTGAAGTTCTAGGTCGATGTTTCTTGGTATAATTGAACGTATAGCAATATCGTCGGACATTTGCTGTTAACTTGATACTATAGTGACGTGGATAATATAATGTATACGAACACATGAATCCGCTTTGTAAGTTAATTATGTATCTTTTTTATTTTTTGCTTTATTTTTCATTTTGTTTATTCTATTTAATTTCTTATTTTCATAAACATGTATTATACCGTAGAAATAAGTGAAAATTTGGCATTATAAAAATGATGATGCGGAATTATTTGTATGAAGAAAAAATAAAAATTACAAAAATAAATTGTTTATTTTAGAATTACAGAAAATATGTTTAAAACTGAATAATTGATAATGTCTCGTTAACAGTTCTGCTCACTTGATTTAATATTAAAATAAAACATAGTAAATTACTACTACTCATCAATATCAATCACATCATATATACATCATTGTATTCCTAAATATGCGGTACGTATTTGTATGCACGGTTGGAATTGTTATTTAAATTGAACATTTACAGTAAAACCCAGCTTAAAGACCACCTCAGTAATTAGACATATTTTCATGAACCGGTTTTTGATTTATCTTTTTCATTTCAACTCATTCAGAACATCGCACTACTAAAGCCGACTTTCCTCAGATCACGTGATGGTATTATTATTGAGATGACTATAAATGTATTCATTCAATTTCTTAAACATTTAGTTATATATTTCACAAAGAATTTATATGTTCGTCGGGTTTTAAACAATTAAAGAATAAGTGTTTATTTAGGGTTTTCTTAAAAATATTTTGTGTAATATACCCCCAATATGAACGGGGAACATGACGCGAGAAAACCCTCAACGATGCAGCCACATAATATTTTGGTCGGGGTCAGTTTCGATGGCTCGACTGGGATAACGCAACAATATTTTAAGGATGATATTTTACGAAAGAAAATGTGTTTTTTTGTAATAAGTAAGACGATGAGTATCATTTTGTTATTAAATGTTCAATGTTAGATGATTTAAGAAAGAAATATATCAGCCAATATTTTTGGAAAAAAACAATCATGCAAAAATTGATTGAACTTTTAACTTGCGAAAATGAGATTACTTTACGTAAACTTGCATGTTTTACATATAAAGTATGAACTAGAAGGCAATTAATTTGAAACATAACACAAGTATAAATATTATTACATGTACATGTAGATTAGCACACCGCGAGTAATTGCCGTTCTATATTTTGTTTCGATAGAACGGTAATTATTATATATTATAGTAACTTTTGTAAATAGTTGATTTTTCTATAAAAATTGTCATTTTGATATCTTCTCGGCAACTTTATATGTCGAAATGATCCTATATATATATATATGTGTGTGTGTAATTGTAAATATGTTGTCCACATGGGCCGCGAGGCTAATTGGATTTTGAAAAAAATAAAACTATATATATATAATTATTAACTTTTTAGGGTAATTCTGGCACTTGTTAATTTCAGTAGTCATTAAAATGTTCTTTAAAAAGAATACAATGCAACCACACCCAGTCGGTCCTCTCTTGAGCAACAGCCACACCAGGGCGGCCCTCTTTTGAGCAACAACCTCTCCAGGGCGGCCCTCTCTTGAGCAACAACCTCTCCAGGGTGGCCTTTTCTTGAGCAACAACCACTCCAGGACGGCCCTCTCTTGAGCCATAACTTCTCCCCAAGCGGCCCTCTCTTGAGCAACAACCTCTCCAGGGCAGCCCTCTCTTGAGTAACAACCTCTCCAGGGCAGCCCTCTCTTGAGTAACAACCTCTCGAGGGCGGCCCTCTTTTGAGCAACAACCACTCCAGGGCGGCCCTCTCTTGAGAAACAACCTATCCAGGGCGGCCCTCTCTTGAGTAACAACCTCTCCAGGGCGGCCCTCTCTTGAGTAACAACCTCTCGAGGGCGGCCCTCTTTTGAGCAACAACCACTCCAGGGCGGCCCTCTCTTGAGAAACAACCTATCCAGGGCGGCCCTCTCTTGAGCAACAACAACTTTACTACAACATTAACAATTTTGTTATAATAGAAAATATACCTCAATTGCGCAACAACATCTGAATAACAGTCGTAAATTGCAATTCTAAAGCCTGTGTTATATGTAAAAGTCCAAAAGAGTGACACAAACAATAATGTATATGCATTCTAATAAACATTTACTTATCAAAGTGCAGGGAGACAATCACAACATCTAGAAATGCATTTTAGCAAGAGAGATAAAATTCGTGAGATTTGTTCTCCAAAGAAGGGGACGGGAGTTGCTCCACAGAGGTTGCAGAGTATTTGCGTATTTTTTATTTTAATATTTTGTCTGTTTTATTTTCAAGAACCTTACACTTTTTCTGTTTGCAGGAATCTGTGCGCAATTAACAACATTGTCTCGCAAAAAGACCCAAACATGAGATGCAATATTTTTATCAATATTTATCTGCTGGTATGCAGTACTATTCATCTTCTCCACTTCTGCGACGGACAAACTATACAAGATATGAAGGATCTTCTCGCTGACAAGTTGGCGGATTATAATACAAATATTCGCCCGGTTGCTAACCAAACTGACCCATTAGACTTGTACATAGATTTTGAATTGTTGTCCCTGATTAACGTCGACGAGGTGACTCAAACAGTTACCACAAATGCTATGTTTTTACTTCGATGGACGGATGCTTCCATGACCTGGGCACCATCTGACTACGGAGGGATTCATACGACCTATGCCAATAACGAATTATTCTGGACGCCATCTTTGGTACTTACGTCAACAAACGATAAACTTAAGAAATTTGGAGACTCTTTGAGCGGTATTCGATTTGATTTAACCGGTTCTGCTTATTATTATCCCGCTGAAACCTGCAATTCTGCTTGTACAATGGATATTACATATTTCCCATTTGATCAACATGAATGTGCGCTGCATTTCAGGCCTTGGGGTCTTTCACCGAATGAAATAGTATTGCATTATACGTCTAATAATGTGGGCAAAACTTATTTTTATCCACATGGTGCTTGGGAATTGACCGACTCAGAAATCTCTGTCCAAGTCCAACCAGGAATAGGTACAGAGTATATTGTGAAACTTGTCATAAAAAGGTTACCAATATTCGTGGTCGTAAACGTGATTATCCCTTTAATATGTCTGTCCTTCTTAAACATTCTTGTATTTTTAATTCCGACAGAATGCGGAGAAAGAATTTCATTTTGTCTCACACTCCTGCTCTCCATTGCTGTTTTTCTTACAATAGTTAGTGACGATTTGCCCAAAATATCTGTCCCAATGTCTCTGTTCTGTTATTATTTACTGGCGGTTCTTTTACTAAGTGCTTGTGTCACCATTGCAGTGCTATTTAGCTTGAGACTTTATTACTCGGAAGAATCAAAACCAGTCGGCATCAACTGGAAAAGATTGGTTTCTTTGCTACGTTTTCAGTGTCTCAAGGCTACTTGTCTGAAACGTGCAGATGACGATAAAGCGACCGCTGGATACGACAAAAATATCGTAAAACCAGTCACTGATGACGAAATTCTGATCGAAAAAGTACAAACAGGGAACCCGGCTATAACGTTTCATTCAAACAAGGCATGGCAAGCACCGAATGATGGCTGCACTAAAATGTCGAAGTTGGACAAACAAGAGTCCCATTCTCCTGCCAAGGAAGACGAAATCAGTTGGAAAGATGCCAGTGTCGCATTTGATAAAATTTGTTTAGTTTTATTTTCCATCTTACTTATAATATGTACGGTTACGATGTTCGGTGTATTGATAAATGGGTCAAGGTAAAGTACACTGGAAAAACTGATTTCACGAGATATTTGACGAGTAACACAAACTGAAGGGTTAACACACTCAAATTCAGAGACTTTAGAATACATTCGCTTACATTCTGAAAGACTATGTTACAAGTATTCGGAGATAAAAACAATATGGACGCAGAGAACGTCTGTAAATAACGTCAATGTTCGGAAATGATTTCGGTGTTCGGAAATGACGTCGTTGTTCGAAAATGATGTCGGTGTTCGGAAGGACGTCAATGGTTGGAAATGATGTCAGTGTTTTTAAACGATGTCAACAGTCGGAAAGCTTTTTACGCCGTTATTTTGATTTTGAGTCTATATTGCATTGAATTGTGTTTTGTTATTTTAAGTTGCCTTCATTGGCAGCAATCTTGCATAACATTTCTGCTTTTAACATGTAATAACTTTTCGAACATATGAGATAACAACAAATAATGTTTTACTTTGTTAAGCTCAACAAGTGTATTGTAATCTACTGTTTTTGTCGAATATGTTTCTAATTATATATTCCCAAATTAAATGATTAACTATTTAGCTTAGTAATTAAATCATTTATAAACGCAATATTTTTTGAATTAATATTCCACTCTCATTTACTCTTAGATTGGATTTGAGTTGACAGTTTTCAGCTGTACGATTGCTCTACTGTACTGATGGTCATGTACTGATGTTATCTAAAATAGAAGTTGTATTCCACATGTGTCATGTGACCCGAGAGACAATGTACAATGTATTGGTCATGATCCTATTTAAACTGTTTTAGGCGGGGGACGTTAAGTCCAATTAAGGGTAATAGATTTCTAAATACCTTTTTTTCAAAAACACATGCAATATCCAGAATATTCACATATTAAAGTATACCTTAAAACATAGTACTTCATGTTCTAAGTGTGACCCACCAAACGTTACGCTCCCACACAGCGTTTTATTCAACTGCCATTACATTTACACGCTACTTTTATAACGCGGTATATTTTTATATTTGACCTTTTTAACCTTTCTGATACAGCCAATGATATAGTCGCAGTAAACAAAATCACCGCTTTTCCGTGATACTAAATTGCATTGGGCGACATTGTCACGTGTGTTTATAAAAGCCAGGTATTTTCCCGTTTTAGAACCAATCAAATGTGTATACAATATATGGCATTTCGTGTCAAGGGAACATTTGACGAAATAGCTAATCGGTTAAATTTCATGTCATTTTGCATTTACAGAAGGCAGTGTTTCGTTCTTTCATTAAATATTACTTTTTAAATACTTGCGTTTGGACGAATGTCTGTAAAGTACACGGATATTCAGG
The DNA here is from genome assembly GCA_032209605.1 of Mactromeris polynyma. Classification (NCBI taxonomy): domain Eukaryota; kingdom Metazoa; phylum Mollusca; class Bivalvia; order Venerida; family Mactridae; genus Mactromeris; species Mactromeris polynyma. The sequence continues at coordinate 30,520 of JASFXZ010000114.1, forward strand.
TAAGCACATCGACAATTTACGTAACACACGACTAGGACAAACATGACGCGGATGAATGGATGAAAATTGCCCTAAATGGGCCTGTAAGTTTAAATTTATTTATGTTTCATCGACCGTGATGTAAGTTCTTCAAACTCAATACTAATCACTCTCGATGACTGACTCCTGAATAACTAACCAACTACCTCCCACACAATTCCGGAAATTAAATGTTTTAGCAAAATGTTAAGAAACTCCGCTCAATACGAGTTTCGAACTCACGACTTTCTGTTCAGGAGCAAGGTACTCAAACCACTCGACCCCTATGCCTCAATCACACACGTTTTAGACACCGTGCGATCGCTTGTGATACATTGCGAGTCGTTAGATGTACTTGCTTATAATTTTCGATGTCATTGATAAACATATAGATCTAGATATACTTGCCAGATCATAGGAGAGAGGGCCTCGGGGTACCTTACTCACACCATAGATAGGTATGGATATGTACAGTTGAACTACATAATAAACCACCACCACTGGTTTTGAAGAAAGTCGGTCTTCATAATTAAACTAAATAATGTGGTATTAATTTTCAGGCCTCATCAAGTGAGATCTTACTGTAGACAGCAAACAGTCAATAAAGGTTGGACGTTTTGCTCAATAAAATAATTGAAATTGTAATTTAAAAAATAAAACTTGTTAGGTCAACTGACCTCCAGAAATTCGTTATAAGCGTCTTCCACTGTATGACCGAAATACTGTTGAGGAACGTCGTCAATCCCAAAACAAACAAGCTTAGTTTGAAGCAGGGTCTTTCTTTTGTTAGGCAATAGGCAATACAGATACACTGTACAACGAAACCTATTTAAATAGTACAATCACCATTGGTTCTGTTTTTAGTCGCTAGGCGTCAGATTATCAAGTAAAATATAGAGGACTGTTTTTAGAGCGGATCCATTAAAATGTGGTTTTAATAAGATGATTTTAAAAGAAATTGTACTGTACATTTGTTGCATTGTAACAATCGTGTCAATGTGGTTTATAAAAAATCTGACATCATTATAAAATTGCTCATTTTATTCAAAATGTCACAAAATATTTCATATATCCATATTTGGAAATTTCATGATATAATACCCGTGCTAAGTTTGTGTTATGTCTGTACAAACGTATATATATGAACACATCAAATGTTGATGTATAGGATTTTTGTGTTTTTGTAATGGTGGAGGCGTTTTCATTAATTGTATAGAGAAAATACGATATTCATTACCCACTATAAGCTTAACATTGCTCCGTGGGAATTGTTGTGACAACGACGCCTCGTCACGAGTTCTGTCCCTATATCCCTCCAGAAGTTCTCTAAAGGGAAAAATACATGTGTACAATAGTGGTTGCTATTATTCGACAACATGATACTTGCACTCGTTAAACTTCGCTACTCTCGGCGACAGGACGTGTAATATTTATACTTATATTGAAAGTTGATCCTCCGGTATTTCTCCGACTATTACTTGCGTATTTGAATAAATATTCATGAGTGCCAGTCAAAATTGTTCGACTATAACTATTGATCAAGCAAAACATTGATTGCATATTTAAGACTAGACTGTAAAATTACAATTGCGTCAAAAACATTGTTTACAGACTAAATACACCCTATAATTGATAAAATTGTCAGAACCTTTTAACAAGCTACATTTAATTAATGTTTCAATATGTGTGTGTACGTTTTAAATTACAAAAATGTATAAATATTGATATTTTTAAAAGCATCCATGAACCAACAAAATGATTGAAGCGATGCTTTCAACATTAATTACATACGGACCCCGTTCATTTAGCAAACTGCTATCCGAATACCTGGTACCATCCGAAATAAATCTCTGGTCCCGATCTCTCTCCTCTATCGTTCTATACAAAATTATTGATCATGCGCAATGCAGTATTCGAAACCCTTGTAAAAATTGAGACCACCACTGGCCACAAAAATCAGTATTACTCATATTTTCACACAGTTATCCGGAAATCAGTATTCTAGATAATGCCACATTTGTTCACACAATGTTACACGTTTTATTAAAAGCCCATTACAATATATCGCTAAGGTATCCCTAGGTAAGAGGAATGCTATAACTAGCTCCAGTGTAAATAGTCTGGCTCCCGTCGTACTGATATTGCAAGCAGTACCGATAATATAGTGAAAGGGGAAGGAACTTCAGACAACAGTTTAAAGACGTCAAGCGGTCAACTTGAAACGGATGTAGAAAAAACACTACACCCTCGGCCAGCGTTCAATAAAAGCGGCTTCTATCACGTGTAATAAGCTTGACAAATAGCCGTGCATAGAATGTATAGAAGTATTATGGTGGCATATTACTGCCACCAGTTAGCATGATAGCGTTCGCGAATTGTTTCGTGTTAACCACTTAATTATTAAGATAATTATCTAGCTATCTAGTTAATATTCGTGTTACATTTTCGGTAAGATAAATATCATAAAACTAGAAACAGGCTTTAAAGTGCCCAGATCTGCCACCTCTTACCTTTTATGATATATTTAAGTGGCAACACGAATCTTATCTAGTTGACCACTTATTATGTTACTTAATAACTCAAATTCGCGAATTTCACTTAAGATTCGTCTTACCACTTATATATAGATGATATTGTTGAATTTTGTACTTTAAAGTGAAACTTATTAGATTAATACTATTAGTATGGTAGTGCAGATGTTGCAATTATTAAGACAAATAACCCGCATGACTTATTGATATTCATTTTATAAGTTTTAGATTGTTTATGTAAAATTAAAGACTGACACCTGCCAATTAAACATTCTGGTGATACCTGGTGTCATATGTGTGAACGACAACATTATTTTTATGGGGGTCTAGCAGGTGGGGTAATTGATAGTTTGTTATGTACTTTCACTTAATATTAGTCGGCGGTATCCTGATTTTTCTTTTCGTCTGAGCAGTACTGTATTTCGCTATTATATATTGAGGAGTTAATATACTAGCATCAATTAGCTTTTTTCTGCAAAAATGTACTTTCTACTCAAAACCCAGTAAACTCTCATGGACTGGAGTGTAGTCTATACATTTACTAGTTTATTTATATAAAGAACGATTCAAACTAATTTATGAAGTCGACTGTATGATGATAATTAATGAATTATATTAGTTCATGATATGTGTGGAAGATCAAATATACACCACAAATATTTTAGAACTATTTGTCTGTACTATAATATAATCATGTTATGTTAAATTTTATGGGCCAGTATCTATATATTTGCTCTGAATTGAAACAAAATGTTTATCGCAATTGAAATTAAGTTGCTGCTAAAGGAAATGCGAAATGGTCTTCTAGAAATAATTTAGCATCCAGTATAACTATACACCATAAACCATGGTCCAGCGAACAATATAGCACGCCAGTTAGATTGAGATAATATCTTAAGTGACCACATGTGGAGATACGGCGCTGTGATCGATATGCACATGCAGTTACAATATGAAATCGAAAGAAAACAAATGGAAATCATCAGGTTCAAAGTTAAAAAGGACCAAAATGAAATAATTTATTTTTTATCAAATTTACATATTTGTGAAGCTTAAGGAATGAAGATTGTAAAGCCGCTTGCACAAATTTAGATTTCCTTTTATTTACTGAGATATTGGGTTTTAAACCCGACCAGTCCGTTTTTTCCCTTCTTTGTCTATATAGCCATTTCAAAGTTAAAAAGGACCAAAATGTTATTTCACAATATTTATGAAAAACGGCATATGTATTGCAGAAATGTTAAATCCGTTGTTGAGATATTAACGATTTCCCACATTTCCCATGTATTTTTCCCATACCCACGTTATCGACGCTGGCTAAGCGAGGCGCTATGAAAGTTGGGTATGCTGAATTATAACGTGATAGATTTTGAGTGGAACTTCTAGGTCGATGTTTCTTGGTATAATTGAACGTATGGAAATATCGTCGTATGTTTGCTGTCAACTTGATACGATAGTGATGTGGAATATAATTTATACGTACACCTGAATCCGCTTTGTAAGTAAATTATGTATCTTTTTATTTTTTACTTTATTTTTTATTTTGTTTATTCTATTTAATTTCTTATTTTCATAAACATGTATTATACCGTAGAAATAAATGTAACGAGTTAAAAATGAAAATTTGGCATTATAAAAATGATGCTTCATGTACCATGCGGAATTATTTGTATAAAGAAAAAATAAAAGTTACAAAAATAAATGTGTTTATTTTAGAATTACAGAAAATATGTTTAAAACTGAATAATTGATAATGTCTCGATAACAGTTCTGCTCACTTGATTTAATATTAAAATAAAACATAGTAAATTACTACTACCCATCAATATCAATCACATCATATATGATGGTTTTAAAACTGTCATTTTTATTCATAAATATGCGGTACGTATTGGTATGCACGGTTAGAATTGTTATTTAAATTAAACATTTACAGTAAAACCCAACTTAAAGAGCAACTCGAATGAAGACCACCTCATTAATAAGTCCTATTTTCATGAACCGGTTTTTGATTTGTCTTCTTCATTTCAACTCATTCAGACCATCGCACTACTATGAACGACTTTCCTCAGATCACGTGATGGTATTATTATTGAGATGACTGTAAATGTATTCATTCAATTTCTTAAACATTTAGTTATATATTTCACAAAGAATGTATATGTTCGTCGGGGAGGTTTTAAGCAATTAAAGAATAAGTGTTTATTAAGGCTTGTCTTGAAAACATTTTTTTGTAATATACCCCCAATAGTCTAGTGCCTGGACTTATTTGTGAGAATTTTTTGTCCAGAGCATTTCTTTATATGTTCGTGTAGAGGGATACCTGAAGTTTAATTTTAGCGAGGGTGGACAGTTACTGTAACGATTATTTCTTTTAATTGCAAAAAGGTATTGAGTTTAATGTGTGTGATAATGCATGTACATATACAGAGTTCTCTATTGAACTGCATGTCACGCTCACTAAAAGTCACGGTCAAGGTCATTTAAAGGTCAAAAATGTAAAAACAAATTAAAAACGCGTTTTTACCCAATGTCGTTTTAATTCATCTTCACAGTTTTGACCGTAGACTAGCAAAAGGTATATTGCACTACCTACTATCAATATGAATTACAACAAACCTTATTTCATGGTCAAAAATTGAATAATCATATAATTAGAAGGAATTATGTGACACCATATCAATCTGCAATTTTCCGCTGAAATCGCGCCTATAGCTTATAGATACATATTTTGCGTTTGGTTGCATGAAATGAGTAAGCACAGTTTCTGTATACATGTATATGTAAATGTATTTGCTGCTCACAGACAAAAAAAATCAAGGTCAACATTTCTATTGAACTGTTGTCCAAGGTCAAGGTTATTACATGTTGAAAATGAAAAACATGTTGAAAATATGTTTTTATCTTGTTAAAAGTTCAGAAGTATTAGTGTTTCATAGGTTAGGCTACCAGTAAGTGTTTTTTCCTTACCTGTATTCCATGCAGTTTATAACACAACTTAATTGTTGGTCCTAATTTGAATTATGGTATAATTAAAAGGAATTACGAGGCACCACCTCTATCGATATTTTTGCATAGAATATACGAGTATAGCCAATGAATGCAACGTCTGCGTTTGTTTAAGCACACATTATATATGTATACGTAAATGTGTTTGCAGCCCATTGACTTAACTGAAGTCAAGGTAACTAACCAAGCATGGGTCAATGTCATTTGAAGTTAAATCAATAAAAAACAATAAATGGTGTCTTCTTTCATTACAAACGATAATGAGATGATGTGATTAGTATTTGATTGTAAATATGATACCGAATCTAGTCTTATCATTTTATTTAGTTGACAAAACAAAACAGTTATCAATTCATACATGACTAGTTTGTTTATGTAATTTTTATGTCCCCACTTTGTCATAATGAGCATGCAATGTTGTGTCGCACATATTTAAAACAAGTATGAGAGCCAGAGACATGTAAATTAACAGGAATGTTAAACATCATAGGAAGTTGTGAACTTTGGGTATAGCTTGAGGCTTGATTCCAATTAGAATAGAGTGACAGCCCTTGACTTACTTAATATTACATATACAAAGCATGGACGCTTGTGTCACAGCTATTGAGATTGGTATATGAACCAGAGACATGCAATTTAAGAGCAATGTTAACCAGCATGTGGTGATGTGCATCTGGGGTTTTGTGTGTGGATGAGTCCAGCAGCAGAGTTATGACCCTTGACATAATTAAAATAAGGCATTTAGTATAACACTTATCTCAAAATGTATTTGATTTACAGTATTACACCTCCGCACAAATATAATTCAACATGTGAAGTTTTGCACCTGGGGTCAAGATTAAGGCCACTATTACTAAAAATAGAAAAAAGGTTTTTACTTAAGATATTGAGTTCAAATTAAAGTATAGTGATAAAATACCGTATGTAGATATAAAGTCATAACATGTATAACTTGTTTTAACTTGCATTACAAATAACTAAAAATGAATTGCAGTTACGGCCATCAAACTTTCCTGGAATGTTTATCAGCATGTGAAGATGTGTACCTGGTAATCCTGATACCCTTGCTTTTGTGACAAAGTCGGGAAGTGGGGGCATCTGTGGCCTATGGACACATGTCTAGTTTATTAATGTAATACAAACGGAACACAAACGAGAATCATAATGTCATATAATAACATGAATAATCATCATTCAAATAACCTGACATTACAGTGTATCTTCACAAATACAGGTATTGATACAAGAACAAACACCAGGTATATGATTATAATCTACACAATTATTATGCATGTACATGTAATAGTACTACTAACATCATCTGGTAGACATGAACAATTTTGTACTTGAATTTGTGGTATAAAATCAGTACTCAACAAAATGGTAAAGTTTGATTTTTTCAAAATTCGATATTGTTTCAACCACCAACAACTAAATTCAAGAAAACCAGTGTCCCATGAATGATACCGGTTCTGCAGTTACTTTAAACACAAAGTACAACCAGATTCCTGCTCTATAATTGTATTGTTTATCCGGAAAGTATGACAGTTTTGTTTTTTACATACAATGCTCAGTAAATTGTTCCTACATTTATAATACTTGCAGCATGAAATCCCATTTTACCTGCAAAGAAATCCACTTGTAGTACAATCTTTGCACCCACATGTCATAGCCATGCTGTATGGAACACTCCTGCATGTATGTGTTGGCACTATAGGTCCGCCATCATTATATGTATATCCATGCATAAGGGGAACATGCTCGGATGCTCCACTCAGCTCCATACAATGTATTTGTGATATTTAGTTGCACGACTTGTTGGTAAAAGGCATTGTTTTTGCCACACTGCATGGCAAAAATAAAACCATACTGCTTTTCCAGTGACATGGATGTGACAGTTCTAGGATTTTATATCTGAAACACATTGCCAAAGATGGCATAGAGGAGACAATGATTTTCATGGATCTGGTTCTTGATGGTTTTGTCAGAAAGGTCATTTATTTGAATAAAGAATGTTCATGTTATTATATGACATTATACGAAGGTTCAACTGATTCTGATTGTATTGCATTAGTAAACAAGAAATAGCTTCCAATGGATGATCGGCACAACTTTACTGGTTAAGATTTAGAATTATAGCACGAACACATGTTAATAGAATTAATAAATAAAGACAACAAAATATTAAAATTCTGCTTTCATTCAATGTTTTAACTTATATATATATGTAGTAAAAATGATAACAGGTGTGGTAGACATAGCTTGTTACATGCCCAAGTTACCCAACATAATATAATAAAACACGTAAATAAAATTTCATCAAATCTCTATTACAGGACCCTTATGGTTATGTACATTGACCTTTCAGATATTTCCATAAAATTACTGTTTATGTGTATATTTGATAAAATAACATCTATCGATACATTGATACAATATTAACACATTTACCTCGTGTTTATATTAATGTTTTTAATGATACAAGGTATTATAAATAATAATTGGGCCTGTCTACTTTAAACTATATCAAATATTTTAAAACTTTCAAATCGATGAACTATAGTGAACATATTTATTACTGTTGACTTTGTCTGATTAACATCGACTAAGATAAAAGTGAAAAATAGAAATGATCAACCTGTAAACAAGAAACTCATATCACGACTATTTGTTCATTTAAATGTTATTCCTCTTGTAACCGCATGGGAATTTCGTGTCTTTACGAATGCATGATTGTATGATTTAAGCGCTATCAGCCCCTTATAATAATCAATATTTAGGTTAACACGATAATGAAAGAAAAAGCGAATTTCAATAGAAAATTCATGTTCGTGATTTGTATTGTTATTACTTAATTTGATAGCAACAAAGTATTTAATAATTTAGAAATGTTCGTAGTCTTCATATGAAAATTTGCCTCTATTGAAGACCAACAATGGGATATTTGTGTTTTATTAAAAGCAAACACGTTGTTATCCTGAATTTCTACTTCAATATAATCAATACATAAATAGGTTTTAAAATGAATGCAAATACATCGATCGCATATTTGATGTGGAAAATGTGATAGGGACAATGTACAGAATACTGAAACAGTAGACACTTTAAAATTACTTTATTCAGTCATCATATATAATATTGTCGATGTGCATGTTGTGTATGTATATATGCTTATATACTTTTCATTTCTAAATTTGTATGTCAAGATGGCTTGTCTATAGAATCAGTGAAGATCTTGAGCACCATGAGGTCGTATTTCTTAAATACCTTGATTTCAATTTGATAGACTAATATCATTAGCATCAGGCTGTTGCAAACTACAAAATACTGTCCATCTATGTCATGTTTTCTTGTATATATAACGTATATATTTCCATCATGCTGGACGATGTTACTCAAAATCTTTAGATCAATCGACATTGCAAATTTGTATTTTTAAAGCTGATTTAATGAAGGGATTTAACATTTATAAAAAGGATATGAGTGAAATTATTTAGTCAATATTCAAAAGTCAAGTAAGGATGTGTAGCAAAATCATAAATTAATGTGTCTACATTCAAACCATAATTTAGGAAATACGAATGCATTCATTCCCAGTCTGTAATTTACAATGTGCAGATTGAATATGCTTCGAGATTGTTTGGCTTACAAACCGTTGTGACGCAAGTTACAGAAGCGAGCATAATACGGTTGCGCTTGCAAAATACCTTAGCAAACTGGGCATGTATGAATTGATAAATGTTTTTTGTCAGTTGATAGAAAACGGCTGGCAATAGTGTCATATTTAGTATCAAAGTCTAATCACTTTCATCTCATTATCGGTTGTAATAAAAGATGAACACCACGTTATGTTTTAATTGATTTTACCTCAAATGACCTTGTCCTCTGCCCTTGGCGGGTGTCCTTAATTTTACTTCAGCCAATGAGCGGCAAACATATTAATATGTAATATACACGTTCTGTATACATAATAGAAATATATACAGAACGTGATTTATATGCATTCATTGACTATACATGTATATTCTACGCAAAAATATAGATAGAGGTGGTGTCGGGTAATTCCTTTTAATTGCACCTTATTCAACTTATGGCCATAAACTAAGTTCGTTATAAATTGATTTGAACACAGGTAAAGTGGAAGCATAACTAATGAAACACAACTACAATACTGCTGAACTTTTAACAAGATAAAAACATTTTTTTTCATTTTCAACATGTAATAACCTTGACCTTTGGTGTCCTTGGTCAATAGACCGATGGAAATTTTGACCTTGATTTTCTTTTAGTCTGTGAGCAGCAAATACATTTACATAAATGCAGAAACTGTGCTTACTCATTTGAAGTGGTGTAACATTATTCCTCCTAATTATATGATTATTCAACTTATGACCAGGAATAAGTTTTGTTGTAAATCATATTGATATACGGTAGTGCGAAAATACGTTTGCATGTATACGGTCAAAACTGTGCAGATGAATTAAAACGACATTGGGTAAAAACGCGTTTTTAATTTTCTTTTACATTTTAACCTTTAAATAACCTTGACCTTTATTGACCTAGGCAGGGAGTTCATTTGAGAGCACAGTATCTGTACATAAATTATCACACACATTAAAATCAATACATGTTTGCACTTAATAGAAATAATCGTTACAGTAAGACTAGTCAAGGGTTCATGAAATGGCGGACATCTTGGTCACCATATTGGTTTCCAAGGAAACTGACATGATGTCAACTGTCCACCCTCGTTAAAATTGAACTTCAGGTATTCCTCCACAAAAATATACAAAGAGATGCTCGGGACAAAAAATTCACACAAAGAAGTCCAGGGTCGGGGTCAATTTCGATGGCTCGACCGGGATAACGCAACAATATTTTAAAGAATGATATTTTACGAAAGAAAATGTGTTTTTTGTAATAATTTAGACGATGAGTATCACTTTGTTATAAAATGTTCATTGTTAGATGATTTAAGAAAGAAATTTATCAGCCAATATTTTTGGAAGAAACCAAGCAATGCAAAAATTTATTGAACTTTTAACTTACGAAAATGTGATAACTTAACGTGAACTTGCATGTTTTACATATAAAGGATTTACTAGAAGGCAATTAATTTGAAACATAACACAAGTATAAATATTCTTACATGTGCATGTAGATTAGCACACCGCGAGCAATTGTCGTTCTATATTTTGTTTCGATAGAACGGTAATGGCATGTGGCACTTTAAAAATTCATACTTTTTACCAACAGTTTCCTGTATTTCGTTTTCGACAGCAAAAGCTTGGACTACTTTTGTTTTGTTTTATTTATTTATTATTGTAAATTTTGTAAACAGTTGATGCTACAATAAAAAAATGTAATTTTGGTATCTTCTCCACAACTTTATATGTTTAAATTATCTATAATATATATGTGTAATCGTAAATATGCTGTCCTCATGGGCCGCGAGGCTAATTGAATTTTGAAAAACTATATAGGGTAAATCTGGCACTTGTTAATTTTAATGGTCATTAAAATGTTCTTTAAAAAGAGTACAATGCAACCCCTCCAGGGTGGCCCTCTCTTGAGCAACAACCACTTTTCAACAACATCAACAATTTTGTTATAATAGAAAATATACCTCCATTATAACCTTAATTGTGCAACAACATCTGAATAACAGTCGTAAATTGCAATTCTAAAGCCTGTATACTATGTAAAAGTCCGCAAGGTTGACACAAACAATAATGTATATGCATTCCAATAAACATGTACTTATCAACGTACAGGGAAACAATCGCTACGTCTAGAAATGCATAATGTCGATTTTAGCTAGGGAGATACAATTCGTGAGATTTGTTCCCTAAGTTTGGGACGGGTGTTGCTCTAGAGAGGTTGCAGAGTATTTGCGTATTTTATATTTTAATATTTTGTCTGTTTTATTTTCAAGAACCTTACACTTGTTCTGTTTGCAGGAATCTGTGCGCAATTAACAACATTGTCTCGCAAAAAGACCCAAACATGAGATGCAATATTTTTATCAATATTTATCTGCTGGTATGCAGTACTATTCATCTTATCCTCTTCTGCGACGGACAAACTATACAAGATATGAAGGATCTTCTCGCTGACAAGTTGGCGGATTATAATACAAATATTCGCCCGGTTGCTAACCAAACTGACCCATTAGACTAGTACATAGAATTTGAATTGTTGTCCCTGATTAACGTCGACGAGGTGACTCAAACAGTTACCACAAATGCTATGTTTTTACTTCGATGGACGGATGCTTCCATGACCTGGGCACCCACTGACTACGGAGGGATTCGTACGACCTTTGCAAATAACGAATTATTCTGGACGCCATCTTTGGTACTTACGACAACAAACGATAAACTTAAGAAATTTGGAGACTCTTTGAGCGGTGTTCGATTTGATTCAACCGGTTCAGCTTATTATTATCCCGCTGAAATCTGCAATTCTGCTTGTAAAATGGATATTACATATTTCCCATTTGATCAACATGAATGTGCGCTGCGTTTCATGCCTTGGGGACTTTCACCGAATGAAATAGTATTGCATTATACGTCTAGTAAGGTGGGCAAAACTTATTTAAATCCAAATGGTGCTTGGGAATTGACCGACTCAGAAATCTCTGTCCAAGTCCAACCCAGAATAAGAACAGAGTATATTGTGAAACTTGTCATAAAAAGGTTACCAATATTTTTGGTCGTAAACGTGATTATCCCTTTAATATGTCTTTCCTTTTTAAACATTCTTGTATTTTTAATTCCGACAGACAGCGGTGAAAGAATTTCATTTTGTCTCACGCTCCTGCTCTCCATTGCTGTTTTTCTTACACTAGTTAGTGACGATTTGCCCAAAAAATCTGTCCCAATGTCTCTGTTCTGTTATTATTTACTGGCGGTTCTTTTACTCAGTGCTTGTGTCACCATTGCAGTGCTATTTAGCTTGAGACTTTATTACTCGGACGAATCAAAACCAGTCAGCATAACCTGGAAAAGCTTGGTTTCATTGCTACGTTTTCAGTGTCTCAAGCCTACTTGTCTGAAACGTGCAGATGACGATGAAGCGACCGCTGGATACGACAAAAATGTCGTAAAACCAGTCACTGATGACGAAATTCTGATCGAAAAAGTACAAATAGAGAACCCGGATACAACATTTCATTCAAACAAGGCATGGCAAGCTCCGAATGATGGCTACAATAACATGTCAAAGTTGGACAAACAAGAGTCCCATTCTCCTGCCAAGGAAGACGAAATCAGTTGGAAAGATGTCAGTGTCGCATATGATAAAGTTTGTTTAGTTGTATTTTCTATCTTACTTATAATATGTACGGTTACGATGTTCGGTGTATTGGTAAATGGGTCGAGGTAAAGTACACTGAAAAAAAACTGATTTCACGAGATATTTGACGAAGAGTTACACAAACTGAAGAGTTAACACACTCAAATTCAGAGACTTTAGAATACATTCGCTTATATTCTGAAATACTATGTTACAGTATGGAAGCAAAGAAAACATGTTTTGTTACACAGTAACAAAAACATCAACGTCTGTAAATAACGTCAATGTTCGGAAATGATGTCGGTGTTCGGAAATGACGTGAATGGTCGGAAATGATGTCAGTGTTCGGAAACGATGTCAACGGTCGGAAAGCTTTTTACGCCGTTATATTGATTTTGAGTGTATAGTGCATTGAATTGTGTTTTGTTATTTTAAGTTGCCTTCATTGGCAGCAGTCTTGCATAATATTTCTGCTTTTAACATGTAGTAACTTTTCGAACATATGAGATAACAACAAATAATGTTTCACTTTGTTAAGCTCAACAAGTGTATTTTAATCTACATAAGCTGTTTTTGTCGAATATGTTTCTAATTAAATATACACAAAATAAATGATTAACTCTTTAGCTTAGTAATTAAATCATTTATAAACGCATTATTTATTGAAGTAATATTCCACTCTCATTTACTCTAAGATTGGATTTGACTTGACAGTTTTCAGCTGTATGATTGCTCTACTGTACTGATGATCATGTACTGATGTTATCTAAAATAGAATTTGTATTCCACATGTGTCATGTGACCCGAGAGACAATGTACAATGTATTGGTCATGGTCGTATTTAAACTGTTGTCTGTTCGGGGGAGTTTTAGTCCAATTAAGGGTAATAGATTTCTAAATACATTCTTTTTCAAAAACACATGCATTATCAAGAATATTCACATATTAAAGTATACCATAAAACATAGTTCTTCATGTTCTAAATGTGACTCGTTTGATTCCACTGCCATTACATTCACACGCTACTTGTATAACAAGTTTACAAGTTTATTTTACTAAGCTCAGTTCATGTATACATGGAAGCATGAGTATGAAAATCTTACAGTAGTAATGAATACAGCAAGGCATCTTATCTAATATCAGTGAGATTACAAGAGCAACAGAGAAAATAGTCAACATAAATAGACACAGCTTATGATGTCACAGAGTTGTGTATATGTTACTATAATTTATAAAATAAGAAGACACACATATTTTCATAAGACAGGATAAATGTTACATGTATATATGCAATAAACTGTGACAAAATATAGTGCTTACTTTAAGATGAGTTTTTCTATTGGTAGGAACATATAATTTCTTGGATGAAAATGTTTTTTAAATGAAGCTGTATGTTCTGTCGATATGTTCATTAATAATTTGAACTGGAACGTGTTTGGACGTATATAGTATTTGTTTTTGATATATTTTTTTCTTAATTCTGCTAGGGATTTGCATTTAAGTAGTAAATGATATTCGTCTCATGTACCCGAGTGGCATAATGTGCATACTCTTATATTAGTATCTGTTTGGTTCCAGGATCCTGTTTCAACGGGTATTTTATTGTTTCTAGTTCGGAATTTGATGACATATCTTAACAAGTTGTTTGGAGTTTTACTTAGGTATTCTTCGTATTTGTTTTAATAAGTCTGTAGTTTAAACATTTTCTAGAATTATCTATAGTTGCGTACCATTCACTTAGAAATAAGTCAGTAAGTTTTTGCTGAATGGAAGATGTAAACCATTCTGTGTTTGGAAAATCTTGAGTAGACCAGATATTCCACATTTTATAAGTATTCATTTTACATTGTCGATCCACTGGAGTTTTTTTCTGTTGACATCATTTAATTTTGTGTACGTGTTCATTGCAGTTTGGTATATGGAGTTTGCTAATTTTGGATTGGTAGGTTTGGCAAGTTTTGACAAAAATGAAATTATTCGTTTTCGATTTCAATAGATATAGGCTTAACACCCGTTTCTCCGTATATCATGCAATTTGGTGTATTGGGTTTCACACCTAGAATGTATTTTAAATATTTCAGCTGTACTTTCTGAAGAAGGCTGTTATTGGAATATCCCCAGAGTTCGCACCCATAAAGTAAAATTGGTTTAACCATTTTATCGAACAGTTTAATTTGTAAATCAATCGGTAGTTTCATATCTTTTGATTTCTTTATTAACGAGTACATAACGCGGTATATTTTTATAGTTGACCTTTTTAACCTTTCTGATACAGTCAATGATATAGTCGCAGTAAACAAAATCGTCGCTTTACCGTGATACTAAATTGCATTGGGCGGCATTGTCAAGTGTGTCTATAAAAGACAGGTATTTTTCCGTTTTAGAACCAGTGGCTCAGTGGTTAACGCTGCTGACTACGAATCCGAAGGTCGTGGGTTCGATCCCTCGTCTAACCGGATAAAAAACAGAAATGCTTGTCAGTGTTTCCCACCTAACAAAGTACTGGCATGTGACCAGGAAAGTTTTGGGTAGAATCCAGGAAAGTACTGGTAAGATGCCAGGAAAATGGTAATTGTACGATGGGTCTCTTTGGCACTGTGCAATTACCGTCTTTGGCTGCAAAATTGTCTGTTTGACCTATACTACTCTACTGGCAGGTAATTTCCCCCTTCGGTTTCAAAAAGTATGTTTATGGTGTGCGGGGGACATACCGGGTCGACCAAAATACCATAAAGTGCATTAGGTGCGACGGTGACCTCATAAACACAGTAATTTGCATTTTTGTTTGTTTTAGAACCAATCAAATGTGTATACAATATATGGCATTTCGTGTCAAGGCAAAATTTGACGAAATAGCTAATCGGTTAAATTTCATGTCATTTAGCATTTAAAGAATGCAGTATTTCGTTCTATCATCGCGGATTGTACTGACATATCACAAATGATAATGACGACTTTTTTAAATATCACTTTTTAAATACTTGCGTTTGGATGAATATCTGTATAGTAGGCGGATATTCACGTAAGCACATCGACAATTTACGTAACACACGACTAGGACAAACATGGATGAACGGATGAAAATTGCCCTAGATGAGCCTGTAAGTTTAAATTTATTGTTGTTTTATCGACCGTGATGTAAGTTCTTCAAACTCAATGCTAATCACTCTCGATGACTGACTCCTGAATAACTAACCAACGAACTCCCACAAAATTCAGGAATTGAAATGTTTGCTAACAAACTCCGCTCAAAGCGAGTTTCGAACTCACGACTTTCTGTTCAGGAGCCAGGTACTCAAACCACTCGACCCTAAGCCTCAATCACACACGTTTCAGACACCGTGCGTTCGCTTGTGATACATTGCGAGTCGTCAGATGTATTTGCTTATACTTTTCGATGTCATTGACAAGCATATAGCTCTAGATATATTTGCCAGATTATAGGAGAGAAGGCCGCAGGGGAACCTTCCTCACTACATGGACAGGTATGGATATGTACAGTAGAACTTGTGACCTACATAATAAACCACCACTGGTTTTGAAGAAAGTCGGTCTTCATAATTAAACTAAATAATGTGGTATTAATGTTCAGGCCTCTTCAATGTAACAAAATATTTCATATATCCATATTTGGAACTTTTATGAAATAGTACCCGCGCTAAGTTCGTGTTATGTATATACAAACGTATATATGCACACATCAAATGTTGATGTATAGGATCTTTGTTCTTTTATAATTGTGGAGGCGTTTTCATTATTCTTATAGAGAAAATACGATATATATTACCCACTATAAACTTAAGACTAGACTGTTACATTACAATTGCGTCAAAAACATTGCTTACAGACTAGATACACCCTATAATTGATGGAATTGTCATAACATTTTAACAAGCTGCATTTAATTAATGTTCCAATATATGTGTGCACGTTTGCAATTACAAAAAAATCATAAATATTGATATTTGTAAAAGCTTCCATGATCAAACACTTTCATTGGAGCGATGCTTTAAACATTAATTACATACGGACCCCGTTCTTTCAGCAATCTTCTATCCAAATACTTAGTACCATCCGAAATAAATCTCTGTTCCCGATCTCTCCTGTCTATCGTTATATACAAAAATATTGATCATGCGAGATGTAGTATTCGAAACCCTTGATAAAATTGAGACCATCACTGGCCACAAAAATCAGTATTGCGCATATTTCCACACAGTTATCCGGAAATCATTATTCAAATGCCACTTTTGTCAATGAGCAGTCGCTTTTATTGTACGCTGGCCGAGGGTGTAGTGTCTTTCTACATCCGTTTCGAGTTGACTGCTTGAAGGCTTTACACTGGAGCTAATTATTTAGCACTCCTCTTACCTAGGGATACCGTAGCGATATATTGTAATGGGCTTTAAATAGAACGTGTAACATTGTGTGAACAAAAATACAGACGTATTTAATGTCATCGATCGTTGTAGAAACAGACGTTATGAAGATATTTCTTGTACTGATACACTGGTATGAATACTACGTAAGTTAGAGAGTCCTGTTGGGGCTGCTCAACGTGATGGTGTCCGAACCAATATCGTAGCCAAATGCAATTGTAATGTAAATGTAAGGGTGGTCCTCAGAAAGGTTTATGTTACAATTTCGAATTCGTCTTCGTGCATAGATTACAACCTTTTGTTACCGAAATTTCTGATCAAACTTACAAAACAAAACTTACTCCAAACATACCAATATCAATAGTAATACTACTCACTGTTATTTTTGCATTTCACGCTTATTTTAAATATCAGCAATCGAAATATAAATGCCACGATTATATGACAAAGAAAGTGATCACTTTATGGTGATTGGTGACCGTCTGCTTAGTATAACAAAAGCCAATGACATACTTACAATTACTTACAATTAATAACACACTGAACAGTATGTGTGCACTCGTTTGGTGCGTCGGAACATACGCGGAATAAGATTCCGACAATTCCAGTGGTTCTATCAATCGAGTGATTTGTTTGATCAGAACAGTTCCACAACAAATTGGCGCTAGAAGTATTAATTGTAAACGAAATCTTAGATTCACCAGACGAAGATAACACAAATGATAGCTCACTAGCAACCGCCATTCTACCTGCAGTAGCTGCCGCTATAGTATAAATGAAAACCATCAATATTTTGAAGACCGCTGGTCGGTCATTAATAATTAACTATACATTTGATGCGGTGCATTCATTTTGGGTAAGGTATAAAACTTTGCCGAATACAATTCGAGTCCGCTCACACCACCTATTGCGACGGAACATTCGGAACAGTGTCGGATCCGAATTCTGTCGCACTCGATTGGTATTCTAACTGTTCTAAATTTTGGAATTCCCAAACGAGCGTACGAATTTCACGAAGGGGTAGATTTTTACCCTCGTACCGGTCGGCCGCCATCTTGGAGGCATCGAAAAAAACTAACAAGCGTAACGTAAAAAGCTGATAATCTTTTTGCAATTTATAAAGTTTGTGGGAATGTATTGACCTTTAAATATGGCAAAGGGATCAGAAAATCTTAAAACAGATGTTCTGTACATAGATGGATTTGATTCTTGTGATAGAATACGATATGAAGCAAAGTTAAATGTTATTGGTGGACTCGATCCTTACATGACAGCAGTCTAAAGTGGTCATCAGATGTTGCCATTCTTCCCTCAGTTACATACATAACCAGACATTGTGATTTTCACACCAAGATTGATGACTTGAAGGCCTGGAATCCCTTGAAGATGTCAATCAACTGGTTTGGTTGGGTTCGAGACAGAGGTGCCCTGGACAGAGGACAGTATGTCGTAGTAAAATCAAAAGTAAGTGTTTGTATAAAAAGAAACTTTTATTATTAAACTGATACAATATGAAAATAAACCACTGGAAAAAAGATTAAGAACAACTTTGCCTTTTCATTGCGCTTTAAAGGTGTACCGGGTTGGACCGGTCCGAAATGGATAGTGGGCCGTGTTTACCCTTTACCGTCCAAGATACTTGTACATATGCCCATTAAACCAGTAACATCCATTATGTTGTTATTTTACTTTCACTTGCATATATGTACCGGAACATGTCAAATTGTTAAATTATCATAGTACATAAAAAGCAATCATTTTGAGAGAGAGAATGTTCAGAGCTGAGATTGTGAATTTTATTATAGTAAAATAAATAATTTATACATGTACAACAATGTTCTGTTTCTTTGTTTGCTGCATGCATCATACTCTTTAGTAAAGAAGTGCCTTGGGCTATGCTTTGTGCTCTGTGTCACTTAATATCCCATCAATAATTTGGTCTGGAGAGGGTATGACTAAACCTAGAGGTTCAATTTATGGTCTCAATAAAGATAGATAGATAGGCCCTAATAATATAGTCGCCCGGCAAAGTACATGTATGCTAAAAATTGTCAATATGCCACACTAAGATAATATCAAGCACCAAAATCCCATGTCAAACCCACAGGTACTTGAAACAAACTATTTTAATGTTCTATAGTAAGAATTATTACAGTAAATAGGCCATGTAGAACATTAATATAGTTTGTTTCAAGTACCCGTGGTCAAACCAAAACCCCACTCCACACCTAGTTCATTATAATTATAAAATTATATATCATAATTTGTCATTCAATGTATTTCCTTTTTTTAATAGGTTCTACACTCCAAGAGAGAAGAGCTTTATTGTGTTTGCAACCAAGTAGAGTTTGGTAACATTGATTGCCTGTGACAATGATGAATGCGACATTGGGTGGTTCCATTGTGGTTGTGTAAACATTGATAGCGCGCCAGTCGGGAAGTGGTATTGTCCAGTGTGTCGGAAATTGTCAAAGTTCAAGAGAATGCGTATTGCACTGAGTTTAGAGTTATGACACTGTTCCTTTGGGGGTTATTACAATGAGAAATTTAACAGTATGATGATGTTTTTAAGAACTGTATGTTTCTGCTGAAGCCTGTAAATTGGAGGGTTTTTCAATAAAAACTTCAAAGCAGTCGATTATAGAAACAACTTTCTTCCTAAACAAAATTACGGAACTGCATTGGCATTGACTTCTGAAACACGGAATCATGCAGTCTATCACATTTGTGAAAACACGCGACACTGCTGACTGCGAAACACCGAATGCATATGCCAGAAACATCACAGACAAGTTAATCCGAAGTCTCATCAAAGTAATTATAAACATTTTGAAATGTGTCAACGCAACTGAACATGGCATATATGGTGATAGGTACTCAAATACCAACATGAGTGTAGCAAATGATGATAAGCCAGTCATAACTTTCTCATAATTTCCTTCGAATTCCTTTTCTGAAAACTTATCTAATAGTTGAGACTCCAAGTGCTGATTTTGAGTCTGGAGAGCACTGCTCTCAAGCTTCATGCCCTCATTAAACTGCCCACTCATGTTTGTCTGTGTGGAAGAACATGGTGTTTCATCAGGAACGCCATCCAACTGGCCAGTGTCTGTAGACTCGGCTGAAACATAACGAGAACAAATTAGAGACGACACCAACACAAACATTCATATACAAAAATGTACATACCTTGTACAGGTTTATTGGTAGAGGAGTAAATCAAGGGGAAAAGTGCACCCAATTTGGGATTCGAACCCACGACCCCCTAAACATTAGTACGGCGCTCTACCGATTGAGCTAACTGGACAGCCTCCTAACCTACTAACCACACTACACTCCTCCCGCTTCCAGAATTTTAGGCTCAAACCACATGGGCCGTCAAACACTGCTGTCACCATTAAAGTAAATCAAGGGGAGAGTGTGCCCGATGTTGGGCTCGAACCCATTTAAATTGGGACATTTATTCATGTGTGCAATTACCTTATGACGATCACAACGACTTGAATACGGGATTGAGTTATTACCAGGGGTTGTTGGTTTGGATGTAGCACAGTCGCTAAGGTTGACAGTAGTTTATCATAAAGTTCTGCTCTCTTGTCTGAAATATAATGATTTTGAAATTGCATGTATTACTTGTATATTGTAACATTTCTTGAACAGGATCTGATATAATTATCAACTTGACTCATAACAAAATTGAAAATGAAAAAATATGCCCTGTAACAGCGTCTTACAAGTACTGTAGACAGGAGTTCGAGCGTACGATGAATAAAATAAACAAAACAAAACAGCCATGCTAAATTGGTAGATACATACCTTGTAGAAAATGAGCTGAACAAATTCGGACATTGTTAATGTTCTTGTTCTCAAAGCTCTGTCCAAGTTGAGCTAACCACCGCGCCTACGATCGATGAAAAGCTTCTCGCAGTCATCTCCTTGGTTTTTTATCACTGCCGGTATTCTGTAGTATTGTATGTCTTTTTCACATTCTTTTCGGTTCGAACAACCGATTACTGAACACTTAATTACCATACTTTGAGAGTTAAAGCCCTATGTTATCATAAATCGCTGTTTGTTTTGAAAGGTAATCAGCTGATCCACTGACCGGAAAATGTCTACTGCGCATGTGCCTCCAAGATGGCCGCCCTGTAATTATTACGTAACGTGAAATTCGTCTATTGTTCTCTATCAGTAATGAATGCTGTTATCGGTGTACAACATGTATATTTTCAACAGATATTAACTTTTTTCAATTCTGTTTGATGTTTTGTAATCGTCGTATTCCCACTTTTGCTCATAACGTTCTGCTTTAATCTCGACCGCGGACTACTTCTAAGTTTATTGCGCATTAATACATTTACGAGACATTTTTATTGGATTTGCAGTGAAGACTACACGGAAAGTTCGGCCAATGAAACAATGCGTTATATAGACATTTAAAGTATGTTTCTTACTTCAATTGAAGAGTATCAAAGTGTTACTCTTAATTTCATTGGCCTGCATGCATACTCATGAGTAACGAAACATAAGACATTTAATTCACTTACGGCGAATATGATATAATATTGATAACGAAATGCGTTACCTGAAATAGGATAAGTGTGATCAGAATATCACGGCATATAATTTCGCCATTTTGGAGCAAGGAAAAAAGTCATCGCCAGAAAACAACATTGATCAACTCACCCCATTCACATATGTATCCTCTAGCCTCAATATATATATCCATATTTGGAAATTTCATGAAATAAATACTCGCGTGAAATTTGTTTGATGTATGCCACAACGTATGTACACATCAAATGTTCATGTATATGAAAGAGAGAGAATACGTAACCACAGGGCAAGCCACATACATAAGACAATGCCTCCCCACGCAGATCTCCGGAAAAAACAACAATCCACAAAACATAAGGTACTAAAGGAGGTCAAACGGTACACATATTAAGGAACTGAGGCGCAAGGAATGGCCCAGCAGACCACAAGGAATAACTAGGGGAATCAAAGTGGACAGTAAGGGAAGGGGAGGTGGGAATTAATGGATGGAAAAGATGGAGGCGTATTCATTTCCTTAGAGATGGGTGACAACGCCGCCTCGTACAATAGCACAGTTGATTGTATCGAGCTCTCTCCCTATATTTACGACAAGACTGTTACATTACAATTGCGTCATAAATCATAACGTAGTTTACAGACTATATATACCCTATAATTGCAGGGATTGTCAGAATGTTTTAACAAGCTCTATTTAATTAATTTTCCAATGTATATATGTATTTATTTATTAAAGTCTCATCTTTTCACAGAACATAGATATACATGTAGTAAAGACTATAAAAACATAAAACATTGCACAAAGCCATTCAAATAAGAATTTTAAGAGACTATACAAGCATATACTTCATACATAAAATTTAACAAAATGTATACGATATATTATAAGACTATCGTGTAGCTACACTATGAACATAAATATTTAAATTTAAACTATAATCGCGTGACTTAAAAGGTAACATTTACATAAAAACGTAAGAATGACTATCTATCAGTTTTGTAAAAAGTTGTTAGTAATGTAATAAAATGTAATAATAAATTATCTATGTAAAATACTTTCCCTCAATTGTAAAATCATAAACCATTTTTTTGCGGAATATTTAACAATATCATTGTTGGAGAGAATATATATAAGTTTCTCAACATCTGTGAGATTTGTAAAAGTGATATTATTTTCATAGCATGCATTAAACAATTCATATCTGATACTATCATAAGCAGGACAATGCAACAGTACATGTAAGTCAGTCTCTATGCTATTTGTATTACATATTTGACAAAGTCTATTATTAACAGCAACATTTTCGTAGCGTCCAGTTTCAATTCTTATTGGTGCAACCCCACATCTGAATTTGGCTAGAGATATTCTATGCCTAACAGGAAAAAACATTGACGAATACCTTTCAAATTCAAAATTTTGTTTAAACAATCTATACGTTCTTAACTTGTTACCGCCTCTGTCACTTATTCCGGTATCACTATTTACTTGGGTTTTCCATTCATTTCTAAAGATAGACATGCACAAATTAACAACTTTATCACAGAAACATTTAGATGACATACTCTCACATAATCCAGTTTTTTGCTCTAAACTGAGTTTATTCATATTTTGGATAAAATCATACTGCCAGTTGTTACACCTACTGCCACTTTTAGACAAACAATATGTAAAAATCTTATAATTAATTCTTGAATTATCCATTTTATTGAATCTATACCATTGTTGACAAACATACTTCATTTGTTTAATGTGCAACGGGTGCCACGCAATCTCGCCATATAGGGCTGTGTTGGGTGTGTACCTACGCATTGCCATGTTTTGCACAGCATTGATACATGAGTACGATTTATTGCCCCATATAGAAGCACTGTAAGCAATAACAGGCCAAACACATGAATCATATAGTTTAACAAAAACATTATATGGCAAAGACCCAAATGCTTTACACTTAGCAAATAGTAATCCAAGAGCTCTGCTCTTTGCGCTACGCACTTGGCTGTCTTATTAAAATCTAAATATTCATCCAGTAAAATACCGAGGACAGTATACTGACTCACTATTTTTAATTGCTGTTCTCCACATGAAAAAATATATGCAGATCTACCAATCGACTGCGGGCGGAAATGAACAATATTACTTTTTTGAGTATTAACAATCATTGAGTTTGCAGTGCACCATTCAGACAATACATTGAGCATAATTATATTGTAGGTCATGTTCATGTTCTGCAATAAGTACAACATCATCAGCATACAACAAAATACATTCATTTTCATTATCTAAATCTTCACCTTTACCGATAGCTTTTACTTTAATAGCTAGGTCGTTAATGTATATATTAAAAAACAAAGGTGACAGAGAACAACCTTGACGTAGACCACAGTTAACTTGAAACCAATCTGTATATAGTCCATTCAGTCTTATACATGAGGAGACTGTTTGGTACAGAGACTGTAATGCCTGATATATATTTCCTTTGATACCCACTTTAGATAATTTAGTCAAAGAATATTTCTATCAATATAATCATAAGCCTTTCTAAAATCTATAAAAACACAAAATGTTGATAGTTTAGATTTATTCCTTGTTTCAATTATGTTTGTAAGGGACGACACATGATCAATAGTACTACGACCTTTTCTAAAACCATTTTGTTCGTTTACACAACCATTATTGGCCTCCGTCCACTTAGATAAACGCTGATGTAATATTGAGCAATAAATCTATACATAGTACCTGACAGTGAGATACCTCTGTATGACAGCGGGTCTCTAGGATCCGTAGTACTAGATGTATGTACGTACTTTACAAATAATAATTATTGATATTTTAATAGCTTCCATTAACAAACACAATCTTTGGATCGATGCTTTCAACATTAATTACAGTCGGACCCCGTTCACTCAACAACCATCTATCCAAGTACCTGGTACCATCCGAAATAAATATCTGGTCCAGATCTCTCCTATCTTTATAGTAATATTAAAAATTGATCATGCAGTGTTCAATTACAAGTCCAGCGGCTAAGTCCAATATATTGGCATAATTGGTCACTCTATGGTAAAAGCATGAAACTTGGCATAGTGAAAGATTAAGGGGTATAGACAAAACTCAGATATAGAGTTACGAAAAGAAAATCCAATATGGCCGCCAAATTAAAGATAGCCGACATAAGGTACTGGGAATACAACACCATACACTTGATGAAGTCTACCAATATGCAAGAGTTCAGTAGATATCACAAATTAAAAAAAATACAACGAAGATATGCCAAAAAATAATTTTTCAACTTTATAAATACTGAAAATCATCAAAATGGCGCCCAAATTCAAAATGGTGCCGTCAAAAATGTCAAAGTTTGACAGTATTAGTATATTTACACTATCAATGTGGTATGGAACGTTAACAAATTCGTGAAACTTATCATTTGATATAGACACGTACCTACATTGTCTTAATAATACCAGGGGACATAGATTATGTTTTCGAAATTGCGGTAAAATTCAAAATTTGACGGTTTTTGCATATACATTATTGATGTGGTATTCAATGATAAACAATTAATGAAACATTTATTTGGATACAGACACACACCAACATATTATGTTTGGTAACAGGGGACATAAACTATGAAATAAAAATGGCGAAACAATTCAAATTGGCGTCTCTGACAAGGTGTAAATTTTCACAGTTATAGTTAATGTTTACACGACTTTAGAAAATCTTTCACTTCACTTGCAATGAAAAAATAGGTGTTAAATCCTTTTATGATACAAGACAAGTATTTCTTTTTCAAAATGGGGACGAAAATAAAAATGGCGCCTCAAAAGTAACCATTTGGCAAAACAATTGTTATAGAACATATTCAAATTATTAATAATTAAAATAACATCCAAATGCAGGATAATCAACATTTAGCACAGTCTCATACAGTTTCTCTCTCACAGTCCGGTGAACAGTAACATAATGCTGTGCATTTCAATGCTGCTTTCAACCATTTACATGCCCCTCGACATCCTTTCTTACAGCCACAATGGATTAGCTCTTGACATGGCATTGCAGCTTCTGCAAGCACTGACCGGAATGGCACCCAAGTACCATCAAGTTTTTGCCAACCAAATAAGTCTGGTGATGGCATACTAGGATTTGCCACTAAACAATTACCCCAAATAACACTTCCTTGGTAAGCTGCACGTTTTGTAAGTTGAAGTAGTGCATCTCTTGTCGGAGGAATGGTGTCAATTGTTCTTGTCTTGTACGTGAATAAATATTTTCTTAATTCATTCACCGTATTAATTGAACTAGACCGGTCATACAGAAGCACGACATACCTTTCTATAACTTTCAGTACTTCTAATGTTTCCACCTTATTTGGATTTGCAATAATCTGCACAAATGCTGCTGACAATTCCTCATATACGCACCATGTGTCCCAAGCTGATTTCTTACCTTTCCCAGAAAAAGCTGATACGGTGTCACAACCGATGTATGCATGAAACAGTGGTAACAGTACCAAAACATATCCACAAGACACAGACAAGACAACAACATCTGTATCAACGGTTCTGATCAATATTATGTTGTGATCTTTCTGGGCAGCGTCTAAGGCATGTAACAACATTCTGGTATCTGCATCCCCATGTGAACATGGCCTCAATGATTCATAGCTGTTTTCTGCAGTATTTCCGATGGCGTTGTCCTTGTCAGTTACTACGATTTCAGTTTCTATGTTAGTGTTGATTATTTTATGCTTATTTTATTCAATTGTTCTGATATCCGCTGGACTATACCTGGTTTAAATCGAAACCATATCGCATATTTTCACACAGTTATCGGAAAAGTTCCTTATGGCACTTATTACATAAATATATCTTTTTCACACTCTTTACAGTCTTAATTGAAAGCCCATTACGATATATCGTTAATGCATGCCTTGGTAATTAGTTTGATGAACGCTTTAAGATGTTTGCTCAAGTGTAAAGACTTCAAGCGGTCATCATAGACATGAACAAATGTTTTGACAGTATACATGTGTATATATGAACTCACAGTGGTATCAGATGTTTAAACTCGGGATCAATGGAAAAATGCTTCGTATTTTACGATCAATGTATGATTTTGTAAAATGTCCATGGCATGGCCAAAACTATTCTGATCGACTTTATATATATAGCAGTCGGTTTAAAACAGAATGAAATATGTTCACCACTATTGTTCTCAATTTTTGTTGAAGACGTAGAACTTTTTCTGGAATCAAAAACCGGCAGTGGTCTCCATCTTAATGACATTATGCTCATATTGCTTTTATATGCTGATGATATGGTTTTACTCGCAGAAACACCCGAATAATTACAAAACAGTATAAACAGGTTAAAATCTTATTGTGATCTTTGGGTCTACAAGTAAACACAGGAAAGACATAAGTTATGGTATTCAAAATGTGTGTTCGTCTAAGAGAAAACGAAAAACTGTATTTTAATGGATCTGAGTTAGTAATCGTCCAAGAATTAAACTATCTGGGTGTTGTGTTTAGCTCAAATGGATGTTTCAATTGTAACGTTCAAATGTTGACTGGCAAAGCCTTGAATGCTATGAACATCTTATTATTTAATGTGAAAGAATTTGATTTTACGCCGAAGACATTATGCCAACTATTTTATGCTTTTGTATCATCGATTTTGAACTATTCGACTGAAGTTTGGGGCTTTACCAAATCCGAAGAAATAGAAAGAGTTCACTTGCGGTTCTGTGAAAGAATATTGAAGGTAGAAGTGTCAACTAGCAACGCAGGTATTTATGGTGAATTGGGACGTTACTCTTTGTATGTTAACATATATTGTAGTTGAAAGTATTGTAAACTCGTAATTGCATAGTAAAATCTACATATCTGTGTCTATTTAGCGATCTCCATCTTGGTAAAACTAATTGGGCATCCAATGTAAAACAACTTCTATATCGGTTTGGTTTTGGTTACATATGGGAGAGTCAGCCTGATGTTAACTCAAAAATATTTTAACCATATTTCAAACTACGCGCTATTGACTGTTATGTACAACTGTTTATAAATATTTAAAAACAGACTTTTGCTATTCAGAATACCTGGATATGATTCAAAAAAGTGTACAGACATTCCTAGATTAAGTTAAGACTATCGGCCCATCAACTAAGAACAGAAACTTGTCGTTATAGTCAACATCGTACAGAGATGAATCAAATACTGTGTATGTTATGTGAAAATGGTGACATTGAAGACGAGTTTCACTTCATTTTGAACTGTGCTAAGTAGAAAAAGATATATTTCGGAATATTATACGAAAATACTAAATATGATGTACTTTGTTGAGCTGTTGAACTCGAGAAATGTACCTCTTTTAATAAATATGTATAAGTTTGTTCACTTTGAAAACGGAAACTTAATCTATGCTGTATTAGTTATAGTCCTCTCTATTATTTGTGTACATCGATGACTGAAAGCAAACCTGTTTTCTAAATGAATACATTAAGAATCAGACTGCCTTGTTCGCTCTCCAGACATACCAATATCAATAGTAATACTAATCAAGATTTTTGCATTTCACGTTTATTCACAATATCAGCAAACGACAGACGGAACCTCATCCTTCCACTCGTGGGGCTGCTTCTGTGTTTTCTGGGAAATACACAATAGTAAATTAATATTAACTTTCTAAGATTAAAGACTCCTAAATATACTCAGTACTTTAGAAATGCACAATACATGTTTTCTCAAGTTTCATTGACTTAGGTAGGAATACAAGGAATGGACATTACACAATAACATTTCATGTTTGTGCATCATGTATGCTATATCCAATTACAACCAAGGTAATTTTTTTTATATAAATTTACTTTCAAAATGCAATAAAATGAGATTTTGCAAACATTTCGCAGGACAAAAAATATGCGTTTTAAATGTACTGAGTAAAAATTGCTTGCAAGCTTAGATGACTGAGAGTATATCATTCATTCAAGGTATGAATGACACAACCATCCAACGTACATATGAAGGTGGAAAGCCCATCAAAACAATTGGGTCCGTATTCATATACAAATGTATATCATAGGGATAAATTTTGCCTTAGTTTTATAAAATAATCCTTAGATTTGATAGAACTTCCGTATGCGTTATTATTATAAAACTCCGTATTTTTTCCATAGTTTGGTCGATTTTCTCCTTAAAGTTTATGCACGTATATGAATACGGGAAGTGGACACAATCTCTTTCCTACCAAAACTAAAACTTGCAAGGAATATAATCTGATATCAGTATTCTTTTGCGCTTAAATGGCAAGACATTTTGACAAATATGTATTATATTGACAATTAATTGAAGACAAAGACAACTTACAATATATTACACATTGTACACTGTGTTCTGTATCAGTATTGAATGCTGTTATTAGTGTAATAATGTATAATTTCAACAACTGTTTTTTTTCATTTCTATTTCATGATTTTTAATCGTCGGATTCCCACTTTCGCTCATTACGTTGTGTGATCTACTTGACCGCAAAAGTTTAATACTCGGGAATAATTAATGAAACATTGACATGCACCGAATACTTCACGAAAAGTTCAGCCAATGAAGCAACGCGTTATATCGCCATTTAAAGTGTGATTCCGACTTCAGTTGATTTAAGAGTATCAAATCTTTACACGTAATTTCATTTGCCAGCAGGTGACTCATTAATAATTGTATTGAAGGGAGATAACAATAGATTGTTTTTAGTGGTGTCTAACCTATAAATCATGTGTTGGTGTTTAGGGGAGACAAATCTGTTTTGAGTTTTTTAGTTGTTACATCTAACCAATGTCAAGGGTAAAATAAACGTGGTTTCATCGAAGAAATACAATTGTTTTTCCGTTTTTCTACACCAATAGAGTAGAAATGGTAGCAGAGCTTATAGCCTAAAGAACAATAATCATGAACAACGAATCGTTTAACAGTCTGTTCACTAATGGCCCATATGGTTTAGGCTGTTAACGGAATGCGTCACGTGAGGTCCGACGATGTAGTTCATTGCATATAAAGACCACATGTGAAATGCTTTTTTCAATACTTCGCAATGTATTAATTTGATGCTGAAGTGACGAGGTGAACAAGTTTTACGTCATTCTCGCTACGTTATCTTACGTCTGGGTTAGGATAAGTGTGATCAGAAGTTCACGGCACGGAATCTCATCATTTCGGATCATGGAAAAAAGTCATTACCAGAAAACAACATCAGGAGTGTTTACTCACCCCATTCACATATGTATCCTCTAGCTTCTATACATTTATGATCATCCCAGAATCCAGAAGATGTCGGACTTTCCAAGGCTACACAGTCATCATGAATAAAATCACTGCCTTTCCTTCCAGGTAACCAGTTAGAGTAAGTGTACTGTGCTCCTGAATATGGAACATATCAATTCTCAATTTAATATGTATGCAATGCCAAATTCAACTATGGCACGTATCCAAGTACAACAATCAAGTTGGTAATTGCCGCAAGTAGTCACGCATTTTTCAGTTACAATTATCTTGTAATTGATCCACTTGTATTTCGGAATCTTTGAATATTAATAAGCCTAACATTCAACCAAGGATAGTTCGCAGGCATTCTCGCCTGGAAATAAATGATGTTGCAATTTCTTGAGTTTGTCTCGGATCGTATGAGGCCCGGTGACGGAGGCAAATGCCTCTCTGTCTTCATGGTTGCTGAAATTAAATCGTGGTCTCTATCTATGGAAATAAATGTATTTACGTGTGTTTTTGTATTTTTTATGAACACACGATGGAGTGTCAAGGGAACCCGTTGTTTGCATTGAAATTAAGCGTATCTTCTTTATCGATGTAGCCAGAACGAGCACCAGATCATTGAAGTATCTCATACTTCAAAAAGATGTAACTCCAAAAACACATTAAAACTGGTCGGCTTTTAAATGATAATGGCAACAACATACGACTATTAAAAGACTATGAGATGGAGCGACGGGTCAAGGATTCACAAACATTCTTAAGAATGTTTGCAATAGAAGGGGACCAATTCCTAAACCGGATCATCACTACGCAATCGAGTCAATGGAAATCATGTGATTCGCACCCATCGAGCGACACCGGAAATGCATAGAATCAAAGGGTGCGTACTTCGAAAAAAAATGACGTCGCGACGTCATTTATCATTTGTAAATGTGACGTGCGGCACCTCGTTGTACATGGCATCAATCAATTGTATGTAAATTACTCAATAGTATGTGTATTCGTTTGAAATTTTACATACCGCTCATAGTGATATTAAAATAAATTCTCAGCAAATTACATACAAATCCAATGAATTGTGTTAATTTGTTTATATTTGTCCACGAACTTCTGGATAACTCCTCGTATTTATAGTATGCATTTGTCACAATTGATTTGAGCATATACGAGTATAGCCTGTATGTTGGATAAACCAGTAAAGGAAACTGTAATTTAAGGATAAGGATAATATTTTACTTAAGATGTTTCTGTTATATTGCCCCAGATGCTCGTATTTGCTCGATCATTAAATTCAATAAGTATAATTTCAGTACCAAATAACCGTTATCTAACCACACTCGGTCTTTTATAAACATCTAAACCTAGTTGGTGGTCACGGTGAAGCAGGCATCAAGCAGCAATTAGTTATTAGTCAGGTTCTATAATCTAATCATTGTAAGCAAAGATATATTTCGAATTCGTCACCTGATGTCCATTCAAACTTCTCTTCATGATGAATATCGTGAAGACCTATCCATACTGACTGGTTATAATGGTCCGTCAATGTTTCATGAACGACAATCTGTTCGTTGGCATCATATATACTGACCAGATGAGCTTTCATTCGTCTGCAATCTAACTCAGCATCTACCCAATCTGTTGGTTGCTATGGATACAATTGTCATTTAATCATTTAGTGGTTGAAACTTTTCTAAAGATAGTTGGGGATAATATATTTGTAATACCGAATATTATTACCGTTACTTCTTTATGCAGCATTTCACAATCATGGCCAATAATCAACGGACCTCATTCATGCATTTTGTCGATAATTTCTGGATATGTCTCACTTTATACTGTCCAAATCTGACATTTCAACCTCGTTTAATATCTTGTAGTTGAAACATTGAATCGTGAAATCATAAACTTCATTTTTCCACAATTCATGATTCTCACCATTTCGGTGCGATATTTGAACTGTCAAGGGACACCTGTTCTTTTGTACAATTATTTTTTTGTTCAACAACGTTTCGGAATTGCAAAATTCAGCTGTTGTTGAGACGTTAATTGCTCTATAGAGCTTAATTTGATTACCAATTTATACTCATAAAAATCAGTAATGTTGTTAAAGAGAGTATGTTGTCAATGGAGGGTCGCTCTTGAATGATCGCCCTGCATTTCGTCTAATGTATGTAAAACTGACTGTACATTAGTCAGCAATTTTGCAATGCTTGTAGACTTAAACACACTATAAAACTTAAAGATAATTACCTTTATTATCTGATAACATTTATGCCTGAATGCGAACAATTCTCCACGCTTTAGTGATACAATTGTCTGAAGAAACTCCTCACAGGAAATAGGAACTTAAAAATGAAATCAGACACACTCAATACAATAAGGTAATTATGCTTCTAAGAACTAAAAGAGTGTATTCTATCTAACTCAAATCTAACCTGGGCCCGAGTGACTAAATTCCCTGCCGCAAACATATAGTTATCATTAACCTCAACCCATTGGGAAATAATGCTGCTCCTCTGACGTCATACAGGGACACTATGTTCGTGGCAGGGAATTTGGTCATTCCGAGGTCTGGAAGAAGACTTCTTTGTATGATAACTGTTACTCAGCTAGTAAACTTTGCGTAGGAGATAACAGCGCTTACTTAGTGCCTTGTAGTACATTGGAATCCCTCTAATCCGGACTTGTCCGGACTTTATGCCAATACCTCAGAATAAGTCATGTCTGATTCAGCAATAACGAACACATTATCAAAATCATCAGAATCAATTTCAGAAAGATCATTTAAGCTGTCACTAACTGATTTTGAAATTTCTAATCGAGACCTTTCCTAGTCGTCATTCAAATCATTAAATTCTGTCTCAGCATCGTTATCGATTGAATGAATATCCCTCATCCTATAAGAGAGAGCTGGACAACAAGCGTTACCAAAGAAACATAATCGTCATCGAAAACATCAATATCGCTACCACAATCATTATTTACAGACTCATTCTCAAAACACAATAGTGAGTTAAACCAAGTTTCAACAGCTGTAACCTTCACATCAGACCAAGCTTTCACGATCCATCCGATACAATCTAAGAGAGTTATCTCTTTACAAAGGTCCGGTACACTATTAGCACCATCGATTACAATTAGTAATGATCTAAGTAAATATTTCCAGTACAGAGATTTTAATGTCTCAACTTATCACAAGTCAAGTAGAACTGCACGCTAACATAACAGTCACTCCTTCTTTCGACACTTCGGAACCATGTGCATTTGTACCTTTCAATGAGAGAGTCTTACCAGGCAGGACCCTAAAATACAATCTAGCTTCATCACAGTTAAACATATCAGACTTTTCATTTCCTGTCGTAATTTCGGAAACCCTTTTCTAGCACTTATACACAGTTTCTACGACATCGATTCAAAAATAGGAACATATTGCCTTGATATCAATTTATAGCATTTACGTAAAAACGTGACGTAGTATTTAAATGATTAAATGTAAAATCGATCTAGGTGGATTTAAACATCATACATCAACTATAAAACACAATATATACAAAAAGAAAAAGAAGGTTAAATGTCACCATATGTATGAGTAACATTGCTCGTGGACTGACTCGGTGTTCCTTAGCTTGTTTTATACATGAGATTTTATAAGATTACTGTTATCCTTGCCAGTTTCCGCAAAACAGTTTTATTCACTAATAAATTATAAAATGACTTTCAATGCATACTTGCTGTAGTGGGTTCCGATGACGTCATTTTACCAGTCGAAGGAAATGTGGGAGTGGTTGACACAATCGTTGTTCGTGTTGTGAATATCGTAGTTTCTGAAGTTGTTCTTGAGGCCGTAATAGGAGCCATTGTCGATGTAGCATGGTTTATACTTGTTGTTGTGATAGATATAGGAGTGGTTGTTGTTGTGGTAGGTATAGGTGTAGTTGTTGTTGTGGTTGGTGTAGGTGTAGTTGTTGTTGTTGTTGTGGTAGGTATAGGGGTGGTTGTTGTTGTGGTAGGTATAGGAGTGGTTGTTGTTGTGATTGGTGTAGTTGTTGTTGTTGTAGGCATAGGAGTGGTTGGTGTAGGTCTAGTTGTTATTGTGGTAGGTATAAGAGTGGTTGTTGTTGTGGTTATTGTTGTGGTGGGTGTAGTTGGTGTTGTTGTGGTAGGTATGGGAGTGGTTGTTGTTGTGGTATGTATAGCAGTGGTTGTTGTTGTGGTATATATAGGAGTGGTTGTTGTTGTGGTAGGCATAGGAGTGGTTGTTGTTGTGGTAGGCATAGGAGTGGTTGTTGTTGTGGTAGGTATAGGAGTGGTTGTTGTTGTGGTAGGTATAGGAGTGGTTGTTGTTGTGGTAGGTATAGGAGTAGTTGTTGTTGTGGTAGGTTTAGGAGTGGTTGCTGTTGTGGTAGGCATAGGAGTGGTTGTTGTTGTGGTAGGTATATGAGTAGTTGTTGTTGTGGTAGGTTTAGGAGTGGTTGTTGTTGTGGTAGGTATAGGAGTGGTTGTTGTTGTGGTAGGTTTAGGAGTGGTTGTTGTTGTGGTAGGCATAGGAGTGGTTGTTGTTGTGGTAGGTATAGGTGTGGTTGTTGTTGTGGTAGGCATAGAAGTGGTTGTTGATGTGGTGGGCATAGGTGTGGTTGTTGTTGTGGTGGACGTTGTTGGTCTTAATGTGGTTGATTGCGTAGTTGGCTTTGGCGTTGTCACTTAAAGAACCCAAATTAAAATTTAACGATTATTACATGTGAATGTACATTTGAAATTAGTGGATTTACATTTATTTGAAATAGCATCAATAGAGTTAAGTACGGCAAATCATCGATTGAACGAAGAAGAGCACGGACAATACGCTCAAAACATTTCGCCATGTTGGATCGAATAAACTACGATGTCCGAACGCAAGACATTTTGCATCAAAGTAAGAATTTAAAATGTATAATATTGATGACAAAAGCTTGGCAACATAGTTATAGTGATCGACTAAACATAATCAAGGGTTGGCAAATTCCAATGTCATTCTTCGAACTTGTAGTTCGGAACCAAGATGTCTCGAATCATTGAAGCAGTATCAAATGCATAATATAAACTTTATGACATACCTATGTCAGCAGTTGGAATTTCACCTGAGCAGATTTGTTCTTGCATATTGTCATCCGGTAAGACAAAGCCAACCTGGAAACAGCATTTAAAATCAATATGTGGACCTATACACTTACCACAAATTTAACCTTTCTTGAGTAGCAACCTCTCAACAACAGATGTAATTTTCATCTCGCAAATGTTGTTGCTTTTGATAGTTTTGCTTCATTTAGTATTAGTCAATTAATGTAGTAAACATAGGCGTTTAAGGATAGGGGCGAAGCCTGCGCCCCCCCCCCCCCCCCTCCCTACAATCTGGCAACGGTATGGAAAATGTCGATATGATATCAATCATATAGAATCTACGGATTGTATCCATCTTTATCTAAAACATACTATAACTACACATACAGTATATATATAATTATATAACTGTATACTGTAAAAGAGATCAGCCTCACCGAAGCGTGCACAAATCAGTTCTAAATACACATACTTAAGAAGATTCTTTCGAATTGCGAAGAAAAGAAAAGGTTAAGCTTTAACATTGTCGGCCTCTCTCTTAAGTAGTGACTGTTGAAATATTTATTTAGCGTTATGCACCTGAAGTGAAAAAAATATTTCCTACCATATCGACAAATAATATATCTATTAAGCAAGGCAACGCTTTGGGCACCATTAGGAAAAGTTTTCTTGAGAGACAGCGTGAACGCGTTGTTGGCTTCAGGGACGTTGCTGCCCCAGACCCCCTGAACATGGGGAAACCGCCCCTTCAATTCCATCTATAATTTTCGCCCCAACCGAAAATCGTGTATCCACCCATGGTAATATAATTATGTATTGGCCTAATGAGCTGTATGTGCTTAACATGCGCTTATGAATAAGATCTTATGATTCTAACACCACTCAAAACGCAATACGAGATTGTGAAAGGAATTTCCAGAACAAGTTTTCATCCGATGTTTACCAAACATTAGAACGTTGTATATTTTATATGACTTAATTAAAATGTCGTAATGTCAAACATATGTGAACACAGAGACAAGCACTAATGATTTTTTAGAATATCAGAGAGAAATACAATTAAAGTTTATCAAAACAGTTCCGCTATAGCGTGCATACATGCTTTGAATTGGTATAAATAATATTGTTACTACAAGGTAAAGAACTATGCAATGTAATGTGTAATAATCAATAGCCTTTTAAGTTTGTTCTGACAAAACACCTTGGGAGGAATGGTGCTCTATGGGTAGGGTGCTGTTTTCCTCGTCTAGAGGTCAAGGGTTCCTATTCTTCCTTCACAATATATGAAGTAGGTGCAAGTACGTGTTCAATACACAGAAAATAATCACTTATGACTGTCAATAAAGGCTGTAATAACATAACCTGTTAAAAATGTCATATTATAAATAAAAATTAAAGTAAAGTGTTTATATATTATAGTGTCACCCCTATGTAAAGGGCCAGCCATTTCTGACGTATGATACACATACTTTCTGATCACATTTACTTCCCGATTCCTATCCTTTAATGCCAGGCACCCGGCAGGTAGGCACACGGTTACCCTTATTTAACTAGCTGGTGGCTCACCAACCGGCCATATCAGAACGGACCCCTACCGCGATTCGAACCTTCAACCTCCTGCTCCCAATATGTTTGAACTAAAATAGTTGTTGATCTTACTTGATGCTCGAATGCCATAGACATCCATCCATCTCTAGGGACCAGCGTCGCTTTGCAATCGAATTCGTATAAATATCCAATCGGAGACACGTTTGTTGTCGGCTGAAAGTTTTAACAAATCACAGCTAGACTTAGAATATTGTATAACCAGTTATTGCGAGGATTTCGCTATTGTTGCTGAAAAAAGAACTACATTACTATGGACTTAAACACTCTTTGACAAGATATACGCGCTATATTACGCACGCATGCTAATTATTTCACAACCACGGTTGACTAGAACAACCTTTTACTCGAACACATCTTGTCAGTCCCGACGAATTCGAGCCAACGGGATTCCAGTGTATAAACTTTGTTTAATTTTACAAATATTTATTAATAAAATTATAAATATGAGAAAAAAAAAATATATTGTTCATAATGGATTTCAAAAGGCCTTTCACTTGTTCATTTAGTATATCGAAGCGGTATCTGGTTAATATGATTGATCTAGGGTGATATTGAGATATTGAGAGAGTTCATTTTATAAGTATTTTGTATATAATGTATATGTACTCATGTTGTCATGTTTTTTTATGAAATGAAAATGAAATGAAACTTTAACATGTCTTGAACACAAACTGCTTATGATGAAGTTGGTAGATTCCAATAATTGTTTCTATGGGGGGATATATCGGGCTAAATAGTAAAGTTAACTGGTACATTGTTATTTAAGGTCTACAAAAACCACATTAACGATGAATGAAATATACTCAATTAATTCCTTAGATTTTCAATATAAAACCTGTGTTATCAGAATTAGGGGTTAGTCTTCTATGGATTTGTCAACAAATTAGCAACGGTCAATTAAATTGTACTATTGACAGAAATAGAGATCAGTTTATTGTTCAATGTTAATATGTGTTATAACTTTCCCTATACCAGCGCTGCTATGGGATTTACAATCTCTTCTGTACGTGCGTCACTTAATGAAAACTCAATATGTGAAGTCACTATTTGCAAGCAGGAAACAATATTTACTTCATATGGTCAATTAGTATTTAAATTGCCATACGGGGCACATATTGCTTGCTGTCAGTACATGGTGACGTCATATGTGACGTTTTCTGGAAATTTCGTCACTAAAAGAAGAGGTTGGATGTCATGCTATGTAGTTTTTTATAGAAACAAACTTTTACTACGATTGTGCAGTAAAACCTCAATAATAAGACCACCATTTGGAACCTTGAAAAGAGGTGATCTTAATATTAAGGTTGAATAAAGAGCAAAGCATTGTAAATGGACTTGAACATTGTGGTCTTAATTTTGAGGTGATCTTATTATCGAGGTGCTCTTTAAGTGAGGTTTTACTGTATACAGTTTACAGTTGTTACATCTTCATTACTCTTAGTTCATTGATAATTTTATTTACAACCTTAATCTAGTACTGTATGATACAAGTTGTCTAGTCTCTTCACTGTCACGTTGCTCTCTTATAAAGATAAAATATTGTTAATTTGTTTTACGTGAAACAACTGTAGTATAACAACTAATGTACTGCTGAAAGACGTGTGTTGTCTAATATCTCCCTATATACATGTATATACAAAAATGTATTATGTTCTATCTTTGAATGGGATGTCAATCTAATGTTGATACTCTATTTATATAGAATGACTCGCAAAGTATGTATTAATGTATGAATGATTATACATGTTCTTACATACGAATCACCTTCAATGTTCTATGTATTACATGTACATATATTTACATTATTTATGACGAAGAAAACGTGTGATATATCCGGAAGATTACTCACCGCGCCGTATACTGCTTTCTCTACGTTGTAGTTACATAAGCAGTCATATTCACCGAGAGCACCCTTCAAACTTACACACAGTAAGCCGAATAATATAGCTGGTATCAAACCCATTGTATCTATGTATATCACTTATACTGCGGCCAATGTCTCCGGCTCTTGGGACGTACTTTGCGGCTACAAAGAAATGACATTAAACCATGAAGGAAATTAAATTATATCTACGAAAATATTTGAAAAATTGTATCCAACGAATTATATATATCTAGTGATTTTAGGTCGAAGTTGTTGTAACTAAGTTGCTGTAAAGAATAAGTAACGAACGTTTTGCGCCGAGCCCTATATACAATATTATGCTACTTACTTTTCCAGTTTCTTCATGCTGTTTTTAATATAACACATATACATTTTCTTTACGTATGTATAAACTACTTGAAAACTACATTTTCATGTCGACAAATGTCAGTTACTTATATTTTTGTGTCATATGTAACATAACCTTATCTTGAAGTAAGAAATGGATATTTTATATAAACAGTACTGTAAATCACTTTATGTTTGCGACAACGCGATTTTCGCGTTAATTCGCGAATCCGGAGACACGCGAATTCAAAATTCCCGCGAAAATATGCTTGTCGCGAATAAAATTATTCATGTACGATTTTGATACATATCCAAATTTGTGTTCACTCTTGTAATGTATACATAAGCGATGTAGTGCATACATGTTTTATTTGAAAACAACAATACAAACTGGCATATATATATGTATGAACATGTTTGCAAGTGAATAAAGATATACGACCAATGATCGCGTCTCTTATTTCAAAATCACTGCGTTAAACATACAGACGCGAATTCATCATTTCGCGAAATACTTCTGGGCAAGACTTTTGCGGAAATTTCATGTCGCGAAAATATAGTGATTTACAGTACACAACACAGCATCCGCAGTGCAACACACGTTGGGAGATGCAGATTGTGGCTGGTATTGTGTGTCTGCTGTTCTTAAAAGAGGTTAAATTGGATGTTATTTTTACTTTAGGAAAAAATACATGGTTGTAGAGAGGTTTTTGTTTCATACTGAAGGCTGGGTAGGAGAAGCTGCACTTTATGTCCAACACAAGAAAACGCGTAAAATCAGTCAATAATTATGTGTAAAAACATACAAGTCTAAATAGCATAGACAGTAGTACAATCAGCCTATGGTAGTGTGTCACACTGTTCAAATGTAACAATCAGGGGCGTATGTTCCTTTAAGATAGGTCGTGTATGGCACGGCCTTCATTTTTTTGAAAATAAAAAAAAACCGG
Organism: Mactromeris polynyma; assembly: GCA_032209605.1. Taxonomy (NCBI): domain Eukaryota; kingdom Metazoa; phylum Mollusca; class Bivalvia; order Venerida; family Mactridae; genus Mactromeris; species Mactromeris polynyma. The sequence continues at coordinate 70,435 of JASFXZ010000114.1, forward strand.
CCAAAGCTACAATAAGATTTAATGTATATTTTTGATGTTTTTGTAAGCGAATTGTACACCAAAACGCATCTCTGACGATCTAGCTACATTTTTTTTCTGGGAGACCATGCACCCGGACCCCCTTAAACTAGGCCATCAATTTCAGCTAAGTTTCGCCCTAGACAATCACGCCAGACCAGACACTAACAGTGGTTTTCACCGAAAAGGAGTGCCGAGAGTGATATAAGCAAACATTAAACAATTTCGTCACAAATTAACTGGCATAAACAAAAATATAGTATACTGACCAAAAGAGCTAATCCACTGTTACGTACTTTGATACTTCACTATAGTTTATGACAAAGTGATCCGAAAAGATGAATAGGATTTTGACAGGTTAACATCTAGTTGCCTGTTTTCAAATTAGTTTATTCATTTGAAGCATCAATGTTGTATGTTATGCATCGTACAGCAATTAAAGTCAACAGAAGATGTATCCACTGGCATTTAGAAACTATGTAAAATATCACTGGCGTTTAGCACTTCTGACAGTATACACTGCAGCTCGTCGTCCTTATATCTAATGGAACTTTTCTTTTTCAAAAGGGTCAGGGCTCTAGAATCTACCAGCCCAACCTTCCGGAAAAGTCTAATTGGGCGCTGCTGTGGGATTTCCAACTTCTTCTTTAAGTGACGTCATTTCAAGAAAACGTCACATTTGATGTCACTATGTGCAAGCAGGAAACCCTATTTACTCCATATTGTCACTTTGTTTTCATATTGCCTTATGGTGCAAATATTGCTTACTGTCAGTACATGGTGACGTCACATGTGACGTTTTCTGGAAATGACGTCACTTAAAGTAGAGGTTGGAAATCGTACAGCGGCGCTCAATTGTCGATTTGGACTACATATAGTTGACGTGTTATGCACGCCTTTTAAACCATACCATATTCTATGCTCGTACAACTATCAACCATGTCGGAAAGTCAAAATTAACATAAACACTAGTCCGGGACAAATGTATTTAAGAACAATTCTAGAGCTCTGTGTGTAACTGTATGAAATATACTCACATTAATAAGGAATGTCAAGTATCCTACACCTTTGTATGAACTTCGACATTGTAACTCGGTCAAAGTAAGTTTCTATTAGTTTCAAGTTTGTACATGTAGTTGATAAGAACGTATAGTGTTTTATGTAATATAATAATCTTTGACAACAGAATAGAACAAATAAGTTCAGTATAATAAGTGTTATCTCTAGACCTCTATATATGTACTTGATCATAGAGAGATATAAGTATGTGATGAACTATGTGTCGGGTTATTTGTATATAGCGATCCTTATCAGTCAAAATCGTCACATCGCTTATCTCCCCTATCGGAACACACCTCAGTACTTTTTAAAGGGAGACCACTGCGTCAGAGACATGCCTTTAGCCTGGAATCCTGGCCAAACCTCCTATTGCTCCGCGTCGGTAAGGCCAGGCGTAATACAATCCATGTGACTATTTTTTTTAAGCGCTGATCAGGACTGAATGTTATCGCGAGATCAAAATACCGGATGAAGAAAATGCGCGCGCATAAGGTAATCTTGTCCAATCAGATAATCGAAGTGATTGTATTCTGCCTAGCTATACTGACAGCGTTAGCAATCAGTGAGCCAGGACCCCAGGCAAACATGCCTTGCGTTCGGTTAAGGCTAGCACTCGCTCTAGTTACGAAACTGTACAGGTAGCACACAAATTTGTGAGCCGAACACTGCGTTCAGTTATGGCTAACTGTCGCTCACGTTTTGGTTTGTATCCCTGGCCCACCATATCCCATTGTATGCACACGGGTAACCAAATTGCAAATGAACGCAGGGCTGGTTCCCTGTCTTTACTGTCTTTGAGGCAGAAAACCAGAATACAAACGAGGCGGTCAATACACTTGTTAGCGACGCGAACTATGAGCGGCTTCCCTTAGCCGTAACTGAACGCAAGGATGCACGATCTTAAATTCCACCATAGTTTACATGCCATGTGACTTTCATGGGCCATGTGGTTTGGTTTTGATTTGAACTATGCCCGGAATCCGGAACCAGTACGGAGGTGGCATTTTTTGACGCAGTGGTCTCCCTGTAAAAACACATACCGCTAGAAGATATAAGAGTCGTGATGAGTTTTATATGTTAGTACTAGGAGACTCATATATACAGGGTGTTAAAAAAGTTTGTTCGCAAAGTTTGAATCAGTTCGATAAAATGAAAATAATGCTGTGTACACTGGCTTTATTGCGCACAGCGAAATCTGCTGCTTTTTCTTGATATCTGTTTTGTATTGAACTCTAAAGCAGAAGTAAACTAGTGGTATATAGCGACATAGATGAGACGAAATACTAAAATTCAAATTTTGTGAACGAACTTTTTAACAGCCTGTACACCAACATGTATCTACAATTTCTCGTATGTACCTACACACATATACAGTTTATTTAAATTTGCCCCTTCCCCACTGTTCTTGAAGGAATCGGTTAACTAGTTAATTAGTTCCAACGTATTTATTTTAAATCGATTGCAAAACAAGCTATTAGATGTTATCTATCTGACTGCCTGCTTGGTTTCTTACCAGTACGCTTGCCTAATTCAGGGCCCGATCTCGCAGAACACCTCAAATAGAAATCTCAGCTCAAAATGAGATTTTGCTCTAATCAGAGCCTGAGTTTGAGACAATCTCATTTTGGATCGCTTGAAAAATTTCTGACAAAACTCATGTTTTGTAATATCGATTTTGAGTCTGGCTTCAGATGGGAAAAATAGAGATTTAGCTCAGATTGGGATGCTTCGGGAAACAGGGGCCAGGAATTAGGAAGGCGGCGATGTAATCGAACCCACGAACCTTCGGATCAGGAGTCCCAGTCACTTTAACTCTACAACACCATACCTCCCCAACTCGCCATAGCTCCAATGGTGTAATTTCTCCCCCCACAAAAAAGAAACTCAGAATTTTGATGTAGGTCGCTATCAAGCACAACATTTCCACCACTGCATCAAATTGTCAATGTCTGCATGCAATCAACATGTACAATTATCAAGATAGCCTGTATTATATCTGATAACTGTTATCACCAAGTAAATAATCATAGATAACACGCACTTTTATTGTAATGTTATTATCAAACTTATACAACGTTTATGTAACTCTGGACGATTTATTGAATAAAAAGTGAGTTTTTGTTTTTATTTTTGTTTGTCATGTTTTGGTCCGACTATAGTTCAATTTTTACCCGGCGCTCATGCATATCCGCGCAAATTTGTAAGTTATTGTCGGCAAACTGTTTAGATCGGCTTTCAATATTAGTACAACTGCATGTATTTACAAGTATAAATATATATAATTACATGCTGACTATCAAAGGTTATTACTGAAGAGAGAGAATATAACTGAGAGTCTGTTTGATGTTGCCTAGTATCAATTTATATATATGAGGTATAACCATTGTAATATAATGTAATATCATATATTATCTTATATACACATGTAATCATTCATTTGTCTCATATAAATAAGTGCCCCGCCGTCGCTTCCGTAGTTTCGATAAACAGGGACTTAGTGATGAGCCTGACCCCCCCCCACCTATTATAATGGTATAGTGCGTTTTATTGGCTTAAGAATGATTTTTAGCAAATATTTTTGATGAAAATACGTTTTGCAAAACATCATTTTCAAAATAATGCTATTCTCAACTAATTTTGAATCTGCTGTGATGGAACACTTTAGTATACTTCAATTATGTAGAGGTTGTTATCTGTCTGTTTGGCAATGCAATACAATAAATGACTCACCAACGGTAGAATATCACATCTCGGGCTGTAGATACTTTACCTCAGCAAGTGTCCGGGTGATGCGTTCGCTTCGTGTTCCCTGTGAAGACTGCAACGATGTCCCGATCTGGGGAGTCGTCATGCGTCACTCATCCTAGAGTGGTTCTGTAGCGGAAGTGGTAAAATAAGCGGAAAGGAGCCCAAATCACCACAATTATAATTATTAATTTATTGTAATGGTATATTTTCAGTGACGTATATTTACGGAATACTGGGATGGCTACTTATTCAGGGTGTTTTAGCTGACTATGATTGTCTATGTAACTACAATGTTGAACTTGGTGTCTATCCGACCGTGCGTATTTTTCATTTATATTTATAAGATGTTTTGACCTGTCCGTTTAAGTTTTGTATTGAAGTGCATTCGTACTCTATTTATGAGAATATGTAACCTGTAGTGTGATAAATATAAGTGGTTATAACTGGTTGCATAGCCTATGTACAAATTGCAGGCTGATGAAACCCCTTCTTTATCAAAATGACACAAAATACTTGTTTAGAGATTATATCACATTTCAGGCACGATTTTGTCCTATCAATTAATATTATGAGAGGGGTTGTTGTCCTACCTGAATTATTTATGGAAGAGGTTTTGACTGCTAATAGCAAAATTGACAGGAGGGGTTTAGGCCGGAAGGGGGTTGATTTACACTCAAGTATTAATAAGACTCAATATTACGTGATGTTATATCATAATGGGCTATGATATTCTGGTATGTTTGTTCTAATGTTTGTTCTAATGTATGTATATGTGCAAGTATGTACGTTAATTGTATGTGTAAATGTTTGTTGATTGTATATGTAAATGTAAATGTTTAAATAATGTAAATATCTATATAAAAGTATGTTTATATGTACCACATGGGTCTATGATCTTCTGGTTGTTTGGAAATAAAACTTGTCAACTTGTATAATTTCGTTGTTTTTCAGGATTCAAGTTCATCCGTGCCTATTGGTTATTTGTACGAATTTGACTGCAAACCTATCGCAACCCATATACATACAGAATCCGACATGTGGGCAACCATTCAGTATGAACATAAGGTTGTTGTACTTATATGCGGGGTGATCCAAAATTAATGCGCCATGCTATATTTTTCAAAATAATATAAGATCACCTCAATATGTTTTATAAATGAAAAACAATTTCATAGCCTGTTACTTCTGGATCAACCCTCGTTTATATTATTTTGATTATTATTACAATGAGTATGTACTATAGGTCTTCGTTAATTCATTAAGATATTACATGTATGTGCCAACATTAATTTTAACAGTATGGAAAAGAGAAAGACAAACTCAAATTATTTTGATGCATACATGTATTTAGTCATTCTGTGAATATGCCTACCAAGCATTGTGTACGTATGAATGTATTACGCTTAATATGTGTGAGAATAGTCTCCAATAAATCTTGTAATCTATGCGGCAATCTGCCCATTATATAAAGGGTTGCTATGGTATTTAGTATTTGTACATGTGAGTGTACCACTTGTAAAACGGACGCTTTAACATGGTTCGGACGACAAGAGATTGTAACGAGTTCTCTCTCTATCTCTTTTAGAGTTCTCTCCCTTTATGGCTTCTAGAGTTCTCCCCCCTTTATTCCTTATTGGGTTCTCTCCCTTTATCCCTTCTATAGTATTTGTATAATTATATACATATATAGCATTATAATTATATACATACACTATAATGAATAGAAGGAATAAAGGGAGAAGATATCATGTGCTTGAGACCGAATACATACCGGTTACGTCTAAAAGCCGGACTTTTTCGGTTGCTCAAAGTTCCGGTCTTGAGAACGCTTATAGTTCTGTGGTCCCATACTTCATTGTAGTAGAATACCTTTAAAAACTTTCGACAGCCGTTTGACCAAACATCGAGATGATCTAGCCTCTTTTCGCTTTCGTACTGTGACTAGATTATATCAAAGATGTGTCTAGTTCTATCTTTTTTACATGCAATCCTTTTTGTCATATTGTCACATTTCATTATTTGTATATATCAACAGCTAGATATATAATAATAGGTATAGAAAAATAGTATACATGTATATTTAAATGATTGACACGTATATTATGCATTTATATGTGCATGTATGTGCTTTACCTCTAATATGTTATGTATGTATGTTTCAAAAATCGAAATAAACTATAATAAAAAAATATAAAAAAAAAAAATTAATCTGCCTGGTGTTTAATATATCACAATATGTCTACTTATAGGTAGGCTATGTAGTAAAAGATGACAACATACAAGTACAAATATGCGCTGGTTCCATGCCTATGGAAGACAGAAGTAAGTACTTTGCATCATTGAAAGCTATTGTAACGTATTCTGTTCTGCTACTGTTGGAACGATGCGAAGGTCATGAGATATACGGTCGCAAATAATTCGTAATTATTTCAATGCATTAATGTATGTATGTCATTACCCATGTTAATAACGCAACAGGGTCATCAAATAATTGCAAAAATGATGTTTGCTCTTTCAATATAATAAAGCATCATTTTTTTACAAAAAAAAACAATCTTGAAATGATACAATTAGACACAGTAAGCATCCAATTAACTTTATGAAGGTCGTAAAACCCAACACTCACTTGTTAAAACTGTTGATTCATCTGTATACATGGATTCTGAAAAGAAAATATCATTTTGAGTTGGTCAGAGCATTAAGCATCATTTTAACATCAAATGAAACAATTGTGCAAGGCGTGGCAGAAACTGTATGAAAGGAATTACATTGTAGATGCATTTAATTATACTTGTCATCCCGCGAAATTACAAAGTACGTACAAGCAGTGAGAATAATTAGTTGGATTTTCGTTTTTATTGCTTTCTTTCTCAGTGACAACAAGAAGATTGACAACAATTCTACGAACAGAGTCTACTTCAACAACCCCTTCAACAACGACGACGCCTACGACAACAACGACGGTGCCGACAACAACGAGGCCTACGAAAAAAACGACGGTGCCGACAACGACGCCGACAACAACGAGGCCTACGACAACAACGACGGTGCCGACAACGACGCCGACAACAACGAGGCCTACGACAAAAACGACGGTGCCGACAACGACGCCGACAACAACGAGGCCTACGACAAAAACGACGGTGCCGACAACGACGCCGACAACAACGAGGCCTACGACAAAAACGACGGTGCCGACAACGACGCCGACAACAACGATGTCTACGACAAAAACGACGGTGCCGACAACGACGCCGACAACAACGAGGCCTACGACAAAAACGACGGTGCCGACAACGACGCCGACAACAACGAGGCCTACGACAACAACGACGGTGCCGACAACGACGCCGACAACAACGAGGCCTACGACAACAACGACGGTGCCGACAACGACGCCGACAACAACGACGGTGCCAACAACGACGACATTTTCCACACCTTCCACTACTAAACCAACAACGACATCAAGTAAGTGGGCCCTGTAACATGTAATATAATTAAACACATGGTCATTTAATATCACTGCCATGTACAATGAGTCTTATTTTATAATATGATCGGGATTCTTGGCGATGATAATATGAACGTATTTCACTTACGTACATCCGTCATTTTGTCCAACCAGTGGTACTGAATTATCAACATGCATTAAACTGTTATTTCGTGACAACTGCCCCAATGAGAAAATGAGAATGAAGCAATCACAACCTTAAACGAAAAAAACTCTCAAGAGTTAAATTACTTCTACGACTGATATGTCAAGGTTCTGAAAGATATAAACACATTCCCTTTATAATATTATAGTGCCTGCAAAGTCGTGCCAAGAATTGTGGTCGCAAACCGCTAATGTTGACAGCGGGACAGTGATGGCCTACAAAGACAAATGTTATGAGCTGATACGCCATCCAGCACGCTGGGTGGATGCCGAGTTACACTGTCGACACTTGGGAGGCAATCTGGTGAATATAAAGGACGGTAACGAAGAGAAGATTATATATGAAACAATGAATACTTACTATAATCAACCAATATGGATTGGTCTGCACGATCTGCATCATGAAGAAAGATTCCAATGGACTTCAGGTATGCTTATGTGAGCGCTGCTGTGGAATGTTCCAACCTCTTCTGTAAATGACGTCATTTCAAGGAAACGTCACATGTGATGTCACTATATGCAAGCAGGAACTAATAGTTACTCCATATTGTCACTTCGTTTTCATATTGCCTTATGGTGCAAATATTGCTTACTGTCAGTACACGGTGACGTCACATGTGGCGTTTTCTAAAATGACGTCACTTAAAGAAGAGGTTGGAAATCGTACAGCGGCGCTCAGTCGTATAGTTAAGTTTTAACATTCTTCGACCATCCTTAGTAACGTTCTCCCGACTATTAATATGTGGTTGTTTGGTACAGAGATTAAAATGTTCCAGGGAACATCACATGCACAAGATAATGTATCTCCACACAGACCCCCAAGAAAAAAACAGTTAGACACTGAGGAGGTTAAATAGTAAACATGTATTAGAATCGGTAGGTCGTTTTTTTTTTAGTTTTATGTGATTGAAATATTGAATTTAGACTCGTAAGAGCCCTGTACGAAAAAGCCGAACTTTTATCGATATACCATAAACCATTTTTAAGGATCACCTTGTTTGTTTGAAATAATGTTTTAACTTTATTCATTGTTTTTCGTCAAATGTGCTCCATTGTTCTATCAATATATACACTTACAAGGTAATTGACTGTTAAGTGTAAAAGTAGTTATGATTAATTCAGTGAACTTTGTTAATGACCAACTGCTTGAAGCATACGATCTACGTCCGGATGATTTGTTTTGTCAAATATTTTGTTTTATTTAACCACCTACATTTGCTTAATTTCTCTGTAATATAATTATAACAATGTCAATCTCCAATATATATAAAATCAAAAGATTAAAAACAACGAAATAAAAAAATACTGTTACAATGTTCCGTGATGGTAGAGGTCTTTACTGTGTAAAGAGAGACCACTGTGTTAAAGTAAAAGGAAAAATAAAATTTAATACCACATTTATTATCTCCCTTACCGCACAAATTGAAATAGTAAAATTGTGCGCCACATTTCCCTCATTGTGTGATAAGTGAGTAGTTTATCAGAATGTATTTATAGTATCAGGGGCAATATTACAGAAATATCTTTAGTAATATATTATCCTTAACATTACAGTTTCCTTTACTGGTTTATATAACATATAGGCTATACTCGTATATGCTCAAATCAAGAGTGATAAATGCATACTATTAATATGTTGTTGCCATTATCATTAAAAAGCCGAGCAGTTTTAATGTGGTTTTGAAGTTACATCTATTTGAAGTTTTGAATTTAAGTGAAACTGTTAAAGATTCAATGAAGATGCTTCTGTAATACGGGCCAAGGGATAAAATACCCATAACATTGTTAATAATTCTTGCGATTTTCTGTAAATAATTCAGCAGTCAGAATACCACTGAGACTAAGTGGAGCTGATAGTTGTGTTTTATTATTAACTAGGCAATTAGTCAACCAAATACCAATATAATTGCTCAGGCATAAGTATGTTCGAGTTAAATATCGATTTGCACCATTATTTCTCGTACAAGTTGTTTCATGTTATGTTAGATCACACTGGAACAATACATCGAGAACTTGGGGTGAAAAAAGTGATTTTGCGATTCATGATATCAAAGATGAGATATGTATATGATAGACAATACCACCAGACTGTCTGTCCGACTTTATTCAACGCACACATGAATCTGACCAATCAGCGGCCTCCATTTCAATAGTGTATATATTGTAGACAACAGTCCATAAAAGTCGCTATCGCTCGTGTCTAAATCCAATATACAACGCCAGAAGAGTCTATTCGATACCTAACTCAACACCGCTCTTTCGACGAAGATGGGTACTACCGCTTCAGAACTATCGCGTGATTCCTGTGCAAACAATTGGACGCGTCCATGTGAGCGCTGCTATGGGATTTACAACATCTTCTGTAAGTGACGTCATTTCAAGAAAACGCAACATGTGATGTCACTATTTTCAAGCAGGAAACAATATTTACTCCGTATGGTCTTCATATTGCCATATGGGGAAATATTGCTTACTGTTAGTACATGGTGACGTCACATGTGACGTTTTCTGGAAATAACGTCACTTAAAGAAGAGGTTGGAAATCGTACAGCGGCGCTCATGTCATCGGGTCATGTAGGCTTACAAAACAGCTCTTCATTTGACTAGTAAGGGTGATGAAACGAATATATTCGAAATATCTTACCATGCCACTCTGGTGAAAAGGGAAAAAATATTTGGTTAATACATATGCATATACGTTTTGTATCGACTCGTCCAAAATATGTTTATTATCACTTCAGTCGGGGAACAGTATAATGTTGAATTATTGTTTTGGGTGTTTCATATTCCAAATAGTTGTTTTCTTCATCAGGAATACCCGTAGAATACACAAACTGGCAACCAGGTCGTTTAAGTGGTTCTGAACACTGGAATGAAGACTGTGTTGCCATGGAGATGGATGGTAGAAACGCAGGGTATTGGAATGACCATGATTGTATGGAAACAAAAGGATACGTGTGTCAGTTTGGTAATATACTGTACTCGAACTTACTTGACTGTTGGTTCATTCCGGTTTCATTGTTTTCTCTATTGTATTTCAGTATAATTATACTGTGGTCAGTTGATCTTACCAGGGTCCCTGTTTCACAAACCAATACTAACATGTTCCTTCGCCAGTTTCTGAAAATTTCCCAAACTGAATCAAAGGTTGAGGACGAATGACTTTCGATTTATAATATTAAGTCGAATTGTCACGGGAAAACTCAGCGTCGATCTCCAGGTGTATAGGCGAGTGTTCTACGGACAGAACCATGCGGGCGGTCACTTCACTCAATCCCTTCATGTCTGTACACGCAATCATTAATCAGAGCGAACATATGCTGATACCAAGCGTCACTAGCCCCTCTGTCTGTCCTGTATGCAAATGCTTATTTTGCATCCTGGTCATTGAATATGTGACATGCTACAGATACGGGGGTCGAATACTTGATGAAAATAATCAGTTGTTGGAGGTCTGGCATGACGTTATCATGACGGAAATAAATAAAACCGTCACGGGAAAGAAATGTACAAACACGAAAATAATCTTATTCACATTGTATTTGTATCCAAAAGCTGTTTATGACATTTTTCAAAAGAAAATGATGATTGTGCATGCCCTTTGTTTTTATTAACATCAATAATGTACGTGTGCATTTCTTACACAATGATGTTAAGTTATATTTGCAAAATTCTATGTGTGCTATAACGTCACTTTTGTTTTCTTTTCACTACATATTTCCATCAATTTTTCTCAATTATTATTTTGCTACACATTTTTCCGTCGAAATGCCTAGCATCAACTTTTTTGTATTATTTACGGTTGTAAAAAAACCGGTTAATTTACCGAAATCCATTTTGAATCTGGAGTGACCAGCAATCGTAACATCACTGCATTTCTTATGTTGCACAACAAATTTTAACCTTCAAATTGCACCGACCATCATTTTATATATATTTATGTTTTACAGTGAGGCAAACCAGAGCCGTGTCGTTATTTGGATGATAACTGTTTTCGGACGGACTAAAACGCAGACAATGCCACAGTGATAGTTTAAACAATGCATAATCAAAATATGCAAATAAATGCAAGATTTATGATACTTCTTCACTTTTTACCATATTCAAACTTACCGTCAAAATTCTGCAAACACTAGATGTTAGACCAACGAATAAAAGTAACCTATATGCAAAACTTGCCTCAAATATATCAACGCTTCATTCCCCGCTCAACAATGTTCAGGGCTTATAAATGTATGGATTTTTAAATAAAATAAATGTCATAAGCAAACACCAGGTGATACATGCACAACCATGTGAAACGTCATCATGCTAAGTGTACAAATGCGAAAGTAGTTCATAATATGAGTTCCTACGCAATTTCATGAATGGAACTATTTTACAAAGCGGATGTAAGCACTGTGAGCAGGTAAGTCGTGTCGGAATGAAGGCAAGAAATGTCGAAATTTAGTTTCATGGTTGACAAATCGGCATAGCCCATCCCATGCAGAACTATTTCCTTTGAAAATACATGTAATGCATTAAAGGGAAATATCATTTGTTTCAAGACTGATCGATAGAAATCATGAAATAAAGAAGTATTCTTATTTTATTTAATTCATACATGGGGCAAAAGTAGATATCACTGCTTGCCTGGCTAAATATTACTGTTTAAATATACTATATATTTGATGTTTGATAGATGTTTACTGCTGGTATAAGGATATGTATTACTGCTAGTACCGTTTACAAGGGTAGGAATGAGAGATAAAAGTGTTACGGGAAATGCCACATACACAAGACAACGCCTCCCCACACATACACTAGGGAAACAAAAGCCTTCGGAACTTTAGGGAATTGGGAGATACAAAGGTAAAACTGTGTGGGAAATACTAGTCTACTACTGCTGTCACTACTGCTATTCCAGAATGTCCCACACATTATTCTGAGAAAATCTCATTTGTCATGTTGCTGTTATCGATAGAAACGATATCGATGTATCATTGATATTTTTTCCGTAGATCTTTTTATCGATACATATTTTAAACAATCGATTCGTATGAATGAGAAACATGCCTGCAAACGACGAAAATTCATCCAAAACAAAAATCGAAGCTAGTGCGCTGTCAAAAGGCTATGTCTAAACTTCGCCATACCTATCAAATGTGTTCAAGGAAAAATATATCACTGAAGATTATTTGTATTATTTTGCACAAAAAACACATATTTTATAATAGTGAGGAAACAAGATGGTCAAAGTAATACATAAGCATGTAAAAGACATTACAAGACGTGAAAATATATTAAATCCTGAACTGCAAGCATGTAAATGGCATTACAGTAAACGGTACTTAATATATCGATGTATCGTCGATATTTCTCATCCGAAATATCGCTATTGTCGTAACAGTAATAACTAAAATGGATACAAAGTTTGGGTTTAAAATTATTTGTCTATAGTATACATATTTACAACAACAGTATGTTTTGTCTCATGATATGAACCACTTTCACCCAAAAAGTCAAAAGTTCATGGACTGGGGTCAATTTACGTATCAAAGAACACAGATGTTTGTGATCATTCATCTTTGTTGACAAGTGGGTCATGATGTGTCCAGTTACTAGCGAATAAGACACTAATAAACAAGAAATATCTTTAGTTTAGATTAAACTTACTTATAATACATCGATTGTGAAACAAGTATACTTATACTAGTCACTCTTGATGACTGCTTCCTGGCTACCATCCAGTACCTATGCCAAATTGGGGGAATTTTGAAGTTCGAACTTATGACCCTCGGATCAGAAGTCAGGCGCTCGATCCCTCGACCACTGCGCCTCCCCAAGAAAAATCTTTCAAAAAAGATGGTCATCGCATTCTGAATCAAGCAAATGTTGCAATCTGAATGTTACGATTCGTCATAAATGAAGACAAAACAAACCAAGAAAAACCACTATCAAAGTTCATTTTTTGTTTATTCGTTTTATCTAACTGAATCACATACAAGTCTGAATTTGTTGTTGATAATATTTGTATTCATATTCATTAATGTGGAACGGAGTGATTTAGTCGTGCAAAGCTATTAACGTATAAGGTGGATTTTTAATAAATATTCTAGAATTGTGTATGCATAAATATCATGACGTGTATTCTTAAATTAAGGTATTAATTATAGCATTTCGTAGAGTAATTAGTCATAAACCTTATAGTAGGTTTCGATATACATTTGTAGTTCACCAGTATAAACCCAATTCGATAAGGCTTTCTTTATCGTTTTATCCATTATATTGGGTATAGGGATGGGAAGGTTGTTTAAATCATATTTTCATTTATGCACGGATGAATAGGTTGTTTACAACACCCCTATAATCCATATTTAGGTACACGCGCTAATGAAAGAAATAACGAACTTGAGTTATACTCATTATGTCAGTTAGTCGTGAAATCACAAGTTTATGTTTACTAACTTATCGATTTAACTGAATAAAACATTATGAATAAACTATGAAAGTCTTCTTAATTCCTACGTCGGGCAATATCCCATGTGGTAGATTAACAATACTACTAGCAAATACATCTAGACATATACTATATAATGTACTTTCGGACATAGTTGTTGATGCAAAACAACGTTTTGTTCATCTGGTTTTCATTAACCCTGCCATGTTTACAGTAATAAGAATTTAACGCCTCTGTCGTGATCAAAATGTTTACTATGCAATAATTGTGTTCATTACTTTGCTTTGGAAAAAGAAAATACAAAAAACACGTTCATGACGAGGCAAACTATATGCGTCGAAAAGGCATGGTCATAACACGTAAAACTATAACATGTATTGTCATATTTAAAGTCATCAACATCATCTGTTCTAATTTAAAGAAAACATGTGTTTCCTCAAACTGCCCTATGTATACACATTCAAACTTTGTGTCACCTGACATATTATCACCACATCAGAAAAAATAATCTCCTGGGCAAGTTCCGGGAATGTTTAATGAAATAACAGAAAACAATCAGTAAAACAGCTTATAGGGAAGTGAGCTAAATGCGGCGTCATGTCAAGGCAAATGTCCGCCGCATACGTTAATTATATGCGACACGTACTATATGCGGCACGAACTATATGCGGAACGAACTATATGCGGTGCGAACTATATATGCGGCGCGAACTATATATGCGGCGCGAACTACATGCGGCACGCACTATATGCGGCACGAACTATATATGCGGAACGAACTATATGCGGCGCGAACTATATATGCGGCGCGAACTACATGCGGCACGAACTATATGCGGCACGAACATGCAGCACGAACTTTATGTGCAGGAATTATATGCGGATCGCAAAAAAACACTTAACGTGCACCATTGCCTTCCATTAATAGCACGAAACGCCCGCAAGCGGATATATATACCGTAACGCGCCGCTGTCTGGAGAATGAACACAGGTATCTCTCCTATCTTTACATAGTACGAGTTAGAATGATGTTCATTACCGAGAGAGTTTTCGTGTTTATACATGCCTGAATATTTTTACAGTAAAGAACAAAGTTTAACTAAATAACATCGATACAGAAGTAAGACAGAAATAATACGCTAGATTAATAGGACATTGTTTCACTTTGTCGGTGCATTGGTTAATGCTTTATAGTTAGTTTTGTGACATATTTGGGTCGTATCGCAAGGTTTAAGTGAGGTGACTGGCTTGGTGTTAAATATGGAGTACGAAACTGCTAATGAACTGACCAAGTTTGATGTAGAGAATGGTGAAGATTTAAGCATGGAAAATAGCGACGACAGGTCTGGGAATGGTGCGGACGAAGTGTCGTCGGAGAGAGAGTCTTGGGGTGGAAAATACGAATTCTTGTTGTCACTGGTCGGATATACCGTCGGATTGGGAAATTTATGGCGATTTCCATTTTTCTGTTACAAAAATGGCGGTGGTATGTAATTTAACTCAAAAATATTTGCAAACAAGTTGTTTTCATTGAAGTACATGCGTGTAGAAAACAATAAATTAAAAAATGTATATAATGAAAGATATCAAGATATGAATCCGACACTTGTCTAATCTAAAAAAATATATATGATGTTTCAAGAATACATCTTGCAGTTTTTCTACACTTTATTTAAATCTTGCACATTTGTATTTTCAAAATTTATGAATTTGTTGTTCGTCTAAAAAAAACAGATAAAATGGTAAAAAAAAAAAATTCTCGAAATACTGAACAAACTTTGTGATATACACAATTAATGTTACGATAAACTGTATAACATAATCTACCTAAATGATTAGAGATGGTAAATGCATCTTCAACTTTTAATATTTTACGCACTTACAAGTGATATGTATTCACTCGTTTTATATGATATTATAAACATCGTCTTGGCATCGAATGTTTTGTTAAAGTCATGGTATATTCCCCACACTTTGTTGATATGGTGCTATATGTCATGTATAAACCAAATTCGATCAACTGACATATATTAAATCTTACTATTGTGACATGTTTGCAATGTTATACTTTTAAGAGTTCGAATCCCTCCCGGGATGTTTAACTTGTATGTGAAGGTCGGTGGTTCTACCCAGGTAGGCTACCCGCCTATATAGACATTATATGTGTATCAACTAATGTCAAAATAGCGCGTACAATTCTTATTTCTTGTCAAAATGGGATTTTTTCTCATTGAGACAATGAAACACGTTGAGTTGAGTTTAAGAATTCGATCAATGAGTTCAAAAATGTAAATCACCATTTAATTCGTTCTCAATTTATCTCGTGCTCTATGTTAAATAAAATGCAATTTAACCTTCAAACTATACAACTTGTATTAAATATCAAGTTTGTAGTAAAGGTTTGCCATTACGTTCTTCACCGTGATACGAGGTGTCTCTGATCGATTGTTCATGTTTTCCAGATATACAGGAATTTTCATGTTTTACAGGTTCAAGATGCGCAAAGTTCGCCGCCATTTTGTTGAAATAATTCCATGCTTTCGATCAAATTTTGCACATTGCACTAATAGCTTCGCATGCATGTGCTTACTATTGCACAGAATGGTTCTCAATATAAAAGCAGATTTATCAAGATTTAAACTTAAAGTTCTAAGTCCTGACTTTTAAATGTTTCTTTTTCCTATGCCAATAGGAGTAAACTGATGAAATTTCAGCCGTAAACGTTGTGCGCATTTAACTTTAATACCGTTTGACAAATGCTCATAAATAATGTACTCTTTACTGTTTGTTTACATAGCACTTGCATTGTAATACAATAACAAGTGATTTGAAGCTTCCATATTTATTACACTAAAACTAAAGTCATTAATGATACATACAGTAACACCTCAATAAAAAGACCAACATTCGGACCCTGGTAAACTGGTCTTAATATTGAGGTGGTCTTATTATTGAGGTTGAATAATGAGCAAAACAGTGAAAATGGAATTGAAAATTGTGTTCTTAATTTCAAGATGGTCTTATTATTGAGGTGGTCTTTAAGTGAGGTTTTACTGTACTTTTCATAGGTTCGATTCTTAACAGTTAGTTTTTACGTGGGTCTTGGTCGAGCATCTGTCTGAGACTAATTCAAGGATTGACCATACTCATATCGAATGACAATAGATTGTCACAAATTATCTCCCCTTATATATCTCTTCTGTAGTATATATGTATATGAATGTAAAGAAAATGTGATTGATCACAAATATGCCTAAGGTGAAAATAAAGACGTGTGTTACAACGATCCATTAAATTTACATAAAATTGTTTATGAAATAAGAATGTTACATCCAAGTTAAAATTTACTATGAGTTCTTTAACCGGTATCACCATTACGAATCGTCAGGAGCATATATATAGAAAGGGAGAGAACTCGAGACAATCTCCTATGTATCAAATCACCTATAACGTTATGGAGAACCACAATTATGCAGGTGAAGTAGAGATCAGTGGCTTGAATCGGTTCCAAGTCTTGATACTCACAACCGTTACTACCTGTGTACGGAAAGATTTCTAAATGTACTTCAGTGTTGTTGTTTTTTCTTCCTATAAAACAATGATTTTGGTTGTATCTTTATTTCAATGAATTTAGTAAAATTAAAATAAATTATATAAACTGCATATTAAATAGTTATGTTATCATGACTTAAAAATGAGCAGAACATTAATTTCTCTATCATATGGAAGGTGTAATCTGATCCCTATGTTCTAACCACAAGACTGACCAGTGCAGAGAGATTAATGGGCCCCTACTGACAGAAATAAGTGATATCAATTACAAGCATAATAATAAACACTAAGCTGTGAAGGGAAGCTTTGAAAACTGGGGAAAATCCAGAAAGCTGGTATAAACTGTAGGACTGTGTACATAGTTTCATGCCTGGATGTATGAATCATTGCAGTAAGCGAGTAGTTATGATAAAACCGAGATATGAGTATACATATCAAAATAACATAATTATGAAAACAACTCTTAAGCTTCAAATTGCGCCAAGATATTTCTTGTTATTGCTCTATTCATTGTGTCCCTCCATCATTGTCTAATCGTCTGCTCCCTAGTGCTCACTTAGCTTGCGTATATTTCTACTTGTTATTTCTCTAGTGTCTCCAAAATGCCACTATACTATCAAATACTGTTCTGAATTTCCACCTGGTAGCCATGTTAGCATTTTATATCCGTCGATCTCTTCGTGCTCCCTACAGCAATGACTGACCATCATTTCCCTAGTGGCCCCTAACGAAGTTTCCAACCATAGTGTCCCTGAAGTCCCCTAACGTATCCAACATTTCTACGTGTTGATTCCTGTAAGGGTTGTTCAGTTATGCTTGCTGAAGCATTTCCATTCGTTTCATGTTTGTGAAGTGTGCATTTCATAGAGCAGTCTTTGATGTTTTTTAGTGTTTTCTGACTTTGATGATACATAAATATTTAATGTCGAAAAGTACCAATCTTTCAAAATCAATATTGAAATGACATCTTCATACTTAATAATATCGATCCAACAGAAACGTTCCTTGGTTATCGCCGTTATTACTAAATGGGTCTTTAGGTCACATATACAGCCAGTGTCATGTAATGACTACTATATCTTTCTGCCTGATCAAAAGTTGCGCTAAGATATTGAGTGAGTCAATCACAGAAAGTATACTCCACGCCATTTATAACGCAACAAAAAATTGTCCGCGTCAATACGGCGACATCATAAAGAAATTATTATATTTGATTCTGAAACATAATTTCCTAGACTTAATCAATAATGAAATATGAATACTATGGTCATAGTTTGATCTCTTTTGATGCATGATTTACACATTTGTAACATTAAAACGATGTTTACACTTGTAACAAAATGAAGGCTAAAGTGATATAGTTGCGTTTGTAATGGCGTTAGGTATATAAAAACCATTTTGTGAAGTACATGTAGGCTAAATGACACCATTCCCTGCTCATGGAAAATTCTCTCAATTTGCTCACCGAAAATTCTTACTTTCGTTTTGATTTTTGAAAAAAGCTACGTTCGGTTCTGTAGCAACTTATTCTCTCTCTATCATACACATAAGCTATCAGAGAAGATAAGAAAACAATTGTATGCCGATTTTAAACTAATATATTACGGTTCTAAATCAGGGATAAAAGTATTGAAATTTATCGAGAATATTGCGTTGAAATGCGTTTATATTACAAATGTTATTGCCTACTGATATCAAAATGAACAGTGGATGTATCCCGGAGCTTTCTTAGAATCTGTATAAAATACTCTTTGCAGGATAGAAACCGCCTTCTTTGGGTATGGGGGCATTTCCTACAGTGTCCTATTTGGGGAGCCGAAGGCAATTCCTTTAACCGGGACGGAAAGAACGACTGGAACTGTAGAATCAGAAGCAAAGATAGAATTGCTCTGATTCTCAGGCGAGAGTATTTATTGATACGGATTTTCTAAAAATGGTGTTCCGGTCAGGAAACCTCTATTTTTAGTTGTTCGGTAGAACAACTAGTTCTATGGCAAATTTCGACAGTCGCATCGCTTAACTACGTTTGCTCGCTTTACTACTTTTGCGCGTTAACTACGTTTGCGTATTAACTACGGAAGTTACGTACGAATAACAGAAAAAGTATTCTGCGCATGCGCAAGAATAACATAAAAGGTAAATCTGTTACAAAAAGTAAACCAACAACTAAGCGTATTACCAACAACTGAGCGTTTTAACTGTTGAAGTCAGGTCTAAGCTAGCATCTAGCATTGATTTTTACAGAAAAATACTAAACAATGTCTTTGATATAAACAATGCATAGCATAGCTCAGGAAATATTTATGGATTTTCTGAATAGTGGAGGTCAGTAACAGTAAACGTGCTACGTCTGACAACTATGTATTAATCCATGCCTTTTAAAATTAAGCCACCAGTAAAAACAGCCAGGTGGGACATGGCCAACCCCACTCCCATCTAAGTAAATCTCTGTGAGAAAGGTGATACAAATATAATAGTAAACTGGGGTTCTGTAATAGGAAGAAATATTCCTTGAATACGAGTGGTGTTAAATTACCAGGCATTATGTTGGCATTTTGTTTCTCTGTACTTTCTGGAATTTCTGAATAGAAAACCAGTGTTCAATACCGAACAACTCCAGTGCTTTCAGCGCTTTGATTAACTTATTGTTGGCAATTGATATGGCTGTTTAAATTAAGGAAACTTTTGGTCAAGCTATTTTGCTTGTATCATCGTTATGATTTCTTACCTAGTGCCCGCTATTATTATGCCCACTGACGTGGCTCGGCATGTAAGATTCCCTTGCTGACACGAGTTTGTTAATTAAGCCATTAGCCGATAATCTGTACTAATTAGTTATAGGTGCTGGGTAGCATGGTTTCTCATTATTAGAGTTATGTTTGCTTTGTCGATTTGTTAGGTATACATAGTAGCTTATCATCATTGCGATTTTGATCAAACATGTATATTTACTTACCCTAGCTCAAAATTGAGAACACAAATTTCAAGTCTATTTTCACTGTTCTGCTCTTTATTTAACCTCCATATTAAGACCCCCTCATTGAAAAGAACAGTTGCCAAGGGTACCAAGGGACAATCCTGGTGGAGTATAATGTGATAGGAGAGCTCCTGTGTTTTCTTAGTCAGTTTCCAACATTGAGTGTACAAGTATTTCAAAAACCATTAAATATCTAGTCAACAAATAGATGTTACAATAAGAGTAATTTATTCAGTCAGATTTTAATCAAATCAAAATGCATGAATAATTTCAAATGCATAAGTAAAATACAAGAAATAATCAAATTCATACTTTGAACAAAAAATCACATCAGTGTAACATTCATACAACTATCCATGCAAAACGCTGAATATATAAACAATGTTCGTTGGTGAATTATTCTAAGGCAACCCTTAAGAAATTGTTTGTTACGCAGTTACGCAGCCCGGACTTTTAACAGTGGGTAGGTAGGTATAGTGTTTTCTTTTTAGTTTACATGATCTGTAATGGATAAAAAGTTCTACACAAATTTCTGCTGTCCAAAATCGACATTTAACTTTAGATGTGATTGGCTTACGCCCCACTGTGAACCACGAGCAAAGGCGAGCACAATACGGCTGCGCCGAAAACAGCGTTTAACTACAAAACAGCATCACTTGACTGTTACTTATAAATCAACACCCATATGTGCAGGCTTCTCCGTTTTGACGTGTGTCATCAACCACATGAGCATGTTTTCTACGACTGTCTCGGTCGATGTACGAGGCAAATATCCGTTTAACACACCCTCAGTTTCGTAAGTGTCTAAAACGACATATTTCGGAAATATTTTAATGTTTTATTTAAAACAGTTCAATTATAGAGACACGAACTATCATAAGGCTCATTACCTGTTCCACATTTGAAATTAAAATACGTCATGTAAAAGTCACCAAACAGTACGTATCATGAGAAATGAATGATTTATATTTTAAAATCATAAGACCAACATTTCGGATGAAAACAGTGTTGTAAGTGCGTGTCACTAACCTCTGAATTTGGATGTTGTTATGCAATGTTTAAATTTACAATTGTAATGTACTAGAATTCGACATGAATGGTGTAAAAACTTAATTTATGGTTCAATATTTCATCAGAATGTTGTTATTTCAAAACTTTCGAAACAGCTGTACGAATGTCAAGTACATGCATGTATTTTGAATCACGAGCGCATGTTTATTATTGCACGGCGTGTCAACGCCGTGCATATTGAGTTCTGTTAGCGTCGTTTTGCAATGGACTCGGTTAAGAACAAAATTGGGCGGAAAATCGAACAGAGCCTAGGGTGGGACTAAAATCCGGGACTTTGGTTGGAAAATCCGGGATCGATATTTTGGACTATATCGTAGGTATCAACGGTCAATAACGGATAGAGGAACATTCGTTCACACCCTTCAGTTAACATATGTTCCACTCGAACAATTTTTAAAAATCGATCCCGGAGAATCCCGGATCCCGGATAACGGGTTTCAGTCCCACCCCAGAGCCTATTGTGCGCCTGCGCAGACCGGCGGGAATATATGTCGGGAAGCGAAAGATTGTGCGTTGTAACGTCATTATTGATTTTGTAGGCTACAAAAGCTAAATTAAGGTATGTGATTTTGTTGTATATTATGATTGATGTCATTAACTAATATTTTCAACTGTATGATTATTGAATTTTATCGTTTCAACATTGTGGTTGACCCATCGCGTGGTTGACCTACATTTTATTTGTTATTGTTATGATGCAGCCAGCATTCGTCTCTGTGCTCTGTTTAATATTTTGCAGTATTTTCCCTCTTTCATAAGTCATATTTCGTTCAAACATGCGTGATAATTAACATGTACACGTTTAAACTCGCAGGTTGTATTAAATACACTGACCACATGTTCTAACCTTACAGCGATTTTCCGAAAATGTACTTTCAGTTTCAACTTTCAATTTCATTATTACATGCAGACTGAATGTGTCTAAGTACATAAGCGTCGACTCGATTTAGCATATTCCTGTATGACCTCCAATACTTGGAAATGACCCTGGCCTCGAATATGAAATTGCAATGACTTTCAATTTTAAAAGTCCACGGAAAACACTGCCAATGATAGATGGAGAATCTAAATTAAGATAATTGTCTGATGACAACTTCAAATTGATGTCTTCAGATACACGATCAGCAAATGAATGGGTGTTTTAAAACATTATTTGAGATGAAAGGCAAAATGCATTATTATCCATTGGAAAATCTAATGCAGTATTTTATTGATTTACCTTTTATTGCAGGAAGTTCCGAAGAAGCTGTATGTGAGGTACTGAGAATGTCAAAATAAAGAACATATATTTTGAAGATGCAACAAACAAATGTTAGGTGGCCTTATGGTGCAAATGTGTGAATGAAACCTTTCAACCTGAAGACTTGTCATAACAGACAGTGTTACAAATACCTACAGAAATGAAGTTTCCCTTTCAACAACATCCCAGACCTTAGTCACGGTATGTCACATGGTTCTCCTACTGTATAATAAACTCACTTTAAACAGATAAAAAATAGTGACTTTGGAAGCCTTGGAAAACTCGTGTTGAAGTGCGTGTAACATTTCCTTCGATCCTTGTATATAAGTTCATAATTTGAAGTTTAATACTTAAATGTTCATGGAAAAAATTAATTTTAAAGACATGTTGAATGAATAAAATAGCAGTACAAATGCTGTTTTGGTCCTTGAATTTTGTGAAAATACCCTTTGAAGAGTCCTTGAATTTTTTTTTGGGAATGGTGGGAAATCTGATTTGTGTTGTGTCTTGAACAACAGACAAATTGTGAGGTTAATTATTGCAATTATAGGAAATGATACATTGATATTCTGCTATTCAAATTTAAATAGCAAGTTCAAATTATTGCAATCCTGTCGCCTGTTACCTTAAGCTAAAATAAGATATTGCAAAAAAATTCTGAATGTACTTTAGTACAGTAGTTATATCATCAAAAAGGCATAAAGTTTTTTTTGTCCATTCAGATAGTTTTAGTTTAATAATTTTAGCAGCTGTCAACTGATACTTTTGAAATATATTGTTATTGGCTAATACTTTTTAATACCATTAAATTTTACATGGAGACATTAATATGTCATGGTTATAATAAACATGTAACTAAATCCATTGTTAAAGCAGAAAAGTAAAGAAATACACAATTAAAGAACAACAAACCGTCAAAGATTATATGCAGCAGCAAGATCAAAGTAATACATTTTTTTTATCATAAACATGATTGGGTCACTTATCCTCACACTCCATCAAAAAGAGCTTTAACACTAGGCGAAAGGTTCAACACCTAAATATAGCAAACAATTTTCAGATATTTCTTAAATATGTTTCATTAATACCCTTACAATATACCTATACTATTGTATTTTAACAGAAAACAGAATTTCCAGTAGAAGACGTAATTGATGAGGTGGATAGTGTTTGTCAGGAAGAAGATGAGTTCTCCTTCTTAACAATAGATGACAAAGTAGTTGCGGTACCTGTAGGAATGGTGAAGCAGATGTTCCCAGATATGCAAGATGAACATTAGAGCTTCATATTGTTGCCTTGTGTAAACCTTAAATAAGTGTCACTTGCACTTACAAGGACAGTGATCCCTTATCTATTCGGAACAACTGACACTGCAATAGAGGATAGTTATGCGAAAAACTAGATACTTCCATTTCTGATATCATTCGGTATTTATTCATATCCCGGTATTGAAGGTGCTAATTTTTTTTAATTTGAAGACATGATTCCCTGTGGCATATTCAAAGTACACACCAATTTTGATAAAAAGCATGAAAAATTATGCAATTGCTTACAAGTATAATTTCTTTTGGAATATTTTTGTTGCCAAAATTGAAAACCTGTTGCCAAATTATTGTCTTTTTCACATTTGATGTTATTGGCGAATGACAGAGGGAACCCTAGAAACAAAAAATGTGGATTTTATTCTTGATTTACGACTGTTTCAGAGAGAGAAAAAAAACTCCCCTCAACAACCTGTAACACACCACTTTATTATTTTCTTCATTGGTTGCTTTTAAAAATTGAAATTTACCATTAGCAGTAACTTTATTTCTGTAGGTAATGGGGTTAATATATTGCATCCTGTGGAGTGCAGTATTTTCTGGCCCTTTATTCTTAAATGTATAAAATCAGCTTGTTAGTGCAATGACATTTACTTCAGGGACAATTTTTATAATATTTGTGCATACGCCTTGGCATGTTACCAGGAAAGTACTGGGTAGATTCCAGGAAAGTACTGGTTAGATGCCAGGAAAATGGTAACTGTACGATGGGTCTCATTGGCACTATGCATTGACCGTATTTGGCTTCAAAAATTGTCTGTTTGACCTATACTTCTCTACTGGCATCAAAAAAGTATATTTATGGTGTGCGGCAGACATACCGGGTCGACCAAATTACCATAATGTGCATTATAAAATGTGCGCGGCGACGGGCGACCTCATAAACACAGTACTACTATACATACATACCTTTTTACTGTATGGCAAAAGTTAAGTATGTCAAAAAAACACATGTAAAAAAACCCAGTCAGCACTCAAAAGTTTTAAAAAAACCAAGCCCTCCCTTATTTTGATTTAATTTTTGCTTGGGCCTCTTATTTGAATATATTGTACTGTGTTTTGATAGTTGACTTTGCTTGTCTTTGATACTTGTAACAGTTCTTACATTAATGTGCTTTTGCAATATTCATGTCTTGCCTCAGTCTTCAGGTGTTTTATTGCTGTTTGTTTCACTTTGATATTTTTTAATTATTTAACTCATTCGAGATTTGTTCATTGCATGATTGTCCTCAAATATTGTGTCACACAGCCCCACTCAGCCCCACTCGAATTCCAAAATAGCCACTTGGGCTTCTGATTGCCAGACATTTTTTCTAAAAAAATCTATTTACCCTTTGGCTGATTTGCTATGAACATGGCACATGATTGTACTGTACCAAAATTACATCCAACATCTGATTCGCTGACATATTTTGGATATTATATCTAAAGCTGCTAGAGCAGTTTAAACCAAACCGGGTAAAAATGTTCCTTGAATAGCCCTATGCTGTGTCTGCAGTCTACTTTCAACTTTTGATACAACTGGTCTAACATACTTTTTGTTACTGACTAAGCTCAAAGTAGTTTCCTTTAAAACAAAGCTTGGATGATTTGACCTGGATTCATATATAAACTATATAAAAGATGATGTTTTTGCAATTAAGCTGCATATGAAGTAAACAGTTTAGTACTAATATTTAACTACAATGTATAATTATATAAACTTTGTTATTGCTTGTACATATGTGTTCATCATCTTGTATTTATTATGTCTCCACATGTTGTATGTTTGTCTGTCCAGTCTGCCTTGTTCTCCCTTTATCTCCAAAATCCAGTAATAGATTTTCATCAACTTGCTGGGAAGTATCAGTATGAAGTCTAGTAGTTCATATTGTAATTTGGGGTCATAATGTTAAAAGTCAAGGTCACAGGTGTCTGAAACTTGAAAACCTTGTCTGCTGTTCATCTCTAAAAAAACCTGTTACATTTTCATCAAAGTTGTGCTTTGAAAATTAATTGGAAAATACCCCACTGCAACAAGATAACTCATAACCTATGGCAAGCTAGTGTTATCATAACTTTATGCCTGGCCATACTGATTTTACTCTAATTTAGCGAGGATAGAATTTAATATGTCATTTCATAATTAAATATTCACAAACGTTACATAAAGGGTCTAATATCTTAGTATTTCATTTATTTACAATCGTGACAAACATTTCACTTGTTTTACAGTCTTAAGGTTCTACCATTATTACTGACCATTTTTCTTTATTTTGGATTGAAAATCTAGCATTTCTAGAACAAGTCGGATTGAAGATCTCTTGGAAAAAATGTTTATTCTTTCTTCAATAATTTTTTATTCTTTTTCACATTTTTGTCTTATGTTTTTGTTTTATTCCATATTCCATGCAAACCTTCTTACCTAGTTACACAAACTTTGATATTATAAAACTGTTTACAGTCAAACCTGTCTGTAAAGACCACCCATGGGAACAGCAAAATGTGGTCTTTGTTTACAGGTGGTCTCTATTAACATATTAAATATCATTTAAAATGGTCTGATGGGAGATAAAATTGATGGTCTTTGCAGACAGGTTTTGCAATAGTGGTCTTTGTTCGCAGGTGGTCTTTAACACAGGTTTGACTATAGTTACAAAACAGAAACTTATATGCAACGAGTTGCCAGCTTGGCTACATAGACAAGTGGTACTGTCCCACACCCCATTTGTTTGCTTTGATTGTATTGAGTAATCGTTTTTGCTTTTTGGTCATTATTGCATTATTTCTTTCAACTGTTAATATGTATGTGATATATGTAAATACGTTTATATTTCTCTTTGCTATGTTCTTTTTGTTTACTTCTCTAGTCATTCATATACTAAGTCTGCTAAATCTGTCTGTGTACACCTCCTATCACTTTTGTAGATTCAGGTATCATTTACAGTTTTCATTTACATATACAATTTTACCATTATCCAGTCCTCCACAAAGTTTATACTCATTATACATTCACACTGCTTGATAACTTATCCAGTGTGTGATTCTAGCATGCGGTTGTTACATACTGAAGTGATATCATATTTTGACAAGGTGCTATATCATTTAGTGATTAATGTTTTTGTATTGAGTTATTGTGTTGCATTTTGGTCACTTTTGCATTTTTCCTTTCCACTGTAAATATGTTTGAGATATAAGTAAATACGGTTTTATTTCTCTTAGCTATGTCCTTTGCCTTATTATAATAGTCATTCATATACTACGGCCTGCTTTCACTTCCTACCACTTGTTCATTCAGGGAGCATTTTATAGTTCTCTCATGTGTCACTTTTTAGCTATCATTTACATTAAATTACACTATTTTTCTAACTTTCAAAATGTCTAAACTCATTTTACATTCACACATTGCTTGATTAATTCAGTGTGTGATGCTGGATGTCTGTTTGTCTACT
Source organism: Mactromeris polynyma (assembly GCA_032209605.1). NCBI lineage: Eukaryota > Metazoa > Mollusca > Bivalvia > Venerida > Mactridae > Mactromeris > Mactromeris polynyma. Next base: position 97,950 of record JASFXZ010000114.1, read on the forward strand.
GACATGTTGTTAATTAAACTGTAGTGCTCTCACATTTTGACATGATATGCAATATCATTTAGTGATTATTGTTCTTCTTTTTAATTTTTAGTAAATACTAATTATGTAAATTTGTCGGCTGTTTCATTATTTATTTCTACCGTGATAATGATTGTGATTTATGTTAATATGTTTCAATCAATGTTTTGCATTTTGAGATGTATAATGTTGTCTTAATTTACATGCATGATGTTCATTATCATGAAAGTTTTCCGCACTATCAATTTCTATTTCTGTTTAACTGTCCATACAAAAACTAGTCTGTTCCTTAATAAATTCCTACTACTAAAACTACAAATGTACTTTTTATACATTAATATATAGTTACACATTAAAGCATAATAAACACATACTGTTAGTTCAAATTGCAGTTGTTCTATTTCATTTTGTTTACGCCGTGCACCCACCTTTGCTGCATCAGGCAGCAATTTTTTACTTGTTAACTGTTGTAGAACGTTTGCTTCTATAAGCGCAAGTGAAAGACTCCGTACACTCGTAAAGATCTCTTTGTACTAAGTAGTTGTAATGCTTCTTAGTTACCTGGTCTATGCTCGTCATTGTGTGGTTCAACGACTGGTTGCTCCAGTATCATGGCGGTACTATAGGCCTATCTGTAATCAAGTAATCACCGTCTCTCTAGGACTGTCAAAAAGGTTTAAGGTCGAAAAACCTAACGCTTAAGTAATTTCTGCAGTAAATTTATATTTAGATATAATACTGTCCTATAGTGACACTTCGTTGAATGCATTTGTCCACACTGTATCATCGTGAACAAATTGACATATCATAATGTCAGATAGTCGTATTACCGATATAACTCCGTTTTGACTTAAAAGTTTAGCTTAGGGTTCATTTATGGGTTAATTAGACTTGGTGTTTTCTTAACTTCCTCTTACCTCTGGACGGGACAAGGTTATATAAATAAGACATGTTAAGTGGCAGAGTCTCGTACTGGCTAATAAAGTAACCTCGCCCAAGATATTTCTATCCGTACCGGAAGCCATTGAAATATTCTAATATTCTAATATTCCAGCACCGCTGTAAACGCAGGAACTTGCGGTCTGATACGCAATACTAAGTATCCGACAATTTGCGCTTAAAATGTTTATTGTTATTTGGTTAAAGTTTGGAAAATATTTACAAGTTCTGTTTCACTAGTTTAAGATGTTTGACAGGTATTTGAGTGACAGGCGGCCAGTTGAACTGACCAGCATCAGTACAAACCGATTCTGCCACAAGCAGTTAAGCCCTTTATGAATCAGAAAATGGGGACAAGTTACTTTGAATGTATTATCTGCTGTTGCATTGTGGGTTAGAACATACGCCACATCCGGGGATCGAAGCTACCACCTTCAGATTGGCTATCAGGTGTTCTACCAACTGAGCTAATCGGTAATGTTTAGCATTTGTACAGGTTTTTCTAAGATTTGCTCCGATGATAGTCTGTTTTCAAAAATCTGAATCATATGATGTCTTCAAAGCATACATATTCTGAACTCTTATTGTTAGCCAATTTCGCATCATCATATAATCGAGGAGGCTTTATCTGACACCCATGCGTTATTTTTTATCCAATTGGGAAATAGTAAATGTAATTTCACAATGGTTTTCAGCTATGAACGCAGTTAACGTAAGCGTGGAAGTCAATTTTCATTGGTACAATAGTGTTGAAAGATTTATGATGCGTAAGAAAAAAAATTGTTTAAATAAATAACTGAATTTATAAAACCCATTTCTCCTTAAATCGACAAAAATCGTCACTATGTTATTAACTTAGCGTTTCCCCAGATAGCTAATAGATAAGAATTATTGATCAAGATACGTTTTAATGGGATTTGAATGGACCTAAAAGCAATTACACCAAGCCATGCTCCGTTGACCTAGGTTCATCACCAGTCAACATTTTTAATTATTAATAAAACATATAGCATTTCGGAACCATATAAATTCTGTTTGCATACTAAGAATACCATAAAACATATATGTTTAATTAAATCTCGACTGAATATCGTGATATCGCAAATGACATATACATAATATACTCTTTTTATAGTTATTTCTGACAAAGGCAATTACTTATTATCTGATCTAGAAATGAAATGATCGACGGAAAATTTGATGCCTCGTTTCTTTTTAGTATTGACGGAAAATTTTGTGGTGCAATTTCTTTGTTTGTTGGTGGAAAATTTGGTGCAGTGTTTATCTTTTGTTTCTTGATGGAAAATTTAGTACCCTATTTCCTACTGTTTGTCGGTGGAAAATTTGGTGGTCGGTTTATTTTTTGTTTCTTGATGGAAAATTTGGTGGTGGGTATTTTTTTGGTTGAGAATAGTTTAATTAAAGTTAACGTGTTTGGTACGATAGTCATAAGCTACTTGCGTGATAGTACATTAGTACATGTATCTGTACGTACTTAACCCATTTTAAGATGTTGAACCCAGATATATGTACCACTTGGTACGTATAAGTGATTTCATATTCAGTTGGTTTCTCGTTTATTTGATTAATCGGGTCCGAAATCTTATTTCGAATGATATATCTATGTCGTTTCGAATGGCCAATTACAACACATCGGGACATGATATTTATTTTTCGGATGATACCCAGTATTCGGATAGAAGGTTTTCGAGTTAACGAGGTCCGACTGTATATGAGTATAAATGTGTACAATATGATGAGATTATGTAAAGGCATTTACAAACTTATATAGTAGGATGATGTGCTATCAAAAAAAACTTAATTATTATTAATGTCTTCCAGGAAATATAACCTTCAGTAATGAATGCTGGTCATAAGAGCCAAACTGCCTGTACGAGTTCACATAATTGCTGAAAAGCAAATTGATACATCTACTGGTAATTATTCCTCCACACACGAAGTTTAGATGGGTATATTAGAGTCTATCCCCATAATTTCCCAAACCGCTTATTGGATTTAGACTAAAGCCATAGGATGCCTGGTAGCGCGTATTCTCGCTACGTTCAGGTTCGATTAGATTTAACAGAATTATGGTCCTTTGCTTTTTTTGAAATTGTATGTTTGTTTAACCTCGCGCACCGCTCATTGGATTTCTACGAAACTTCATTTGTATCATCTATATTATGCCTAGTAGTTCATATTGTCGATACGTTCAGGTTCGACAATTTTTGATGGAGTTACGGCCCTTTGAATATGTTGATGCTTCATCTCGCGAATTGCTCAGTGGGTTTTAATGAAACTTTTTAGGAAGCTACTATTTGTTCTATTGGTACTTTACAGGCTATAAGGGACTTATAAGTTCAATGGGCCATGTGTCTTAGGTGTAATACTAGTTTTTATTTGTAATTTATGTGTCCACATGTCACTATAATAAACAATGCTTACTTACTTATAAGACAAACAACATTAATGTCTACTTAACTGAAACATGTACGAGGATGTCGCGACTAAATTATCTCCCTAAGGCTGAAATATAACCAATATTCGACAAGAACACGTGTGGGGTATAAACCACATTTAGTGATAGCAAATTTGATTGCTGTAAGCTATATCATTTTTTATTTACATGAATGAACAATCGGAAGTTGTTGTCAACCTATCAAAATCACGCTCATTGATTCAGATCACTTTGTTATAATTACTTGTTCTGAAAATATAAACTGATGGGATAGCTCTTTGGTCGGTATACAGTAAAACCTTAATAACAAGACTACCATTGGGGCCCTTGACATATAGTCTTCTTATTGAGGTGGTCCTAATATCGAGGTTGAATAAAGAACAAAACAGTGAAAATGGACTTTATAATTGCGTTCTTAATTTTGAGGTTGTCTTGATATTTAGGTGGTCTTTAAGTGAGGGTTTATAATACATAAAATATACACTGGTGGGTTAGCTCTGTGACCGGTACATTTGTATCTCGTTAAGATGTAACTCTGATCTCAAGCATTAATGAGAAATCTCGGTCCAAGGTTAACAAAAATTGAGATTGATCTCAGAGTTCAAATTTCATTTTGGTGTTTTCCCTCAAATCCATAATAAGGATGTACAAATGTGATGTTAATGACAGATTATATCCTGTATACGTAAATTTGCTATTATTCATCATTTTTTATTGTGAATAATCGATTTACTATTGTATTAAGCATGTAAATCTGAGTAACTGACGTGTGACCAATTTTAACGCTAGTGACCAGTTTTTTGGTAACATGTGACCAATTTTTAACGCTTGTGACCAACTTTCTGGTAACATGTGACCAATTTTGAACGCTTCTTACCAACTTTCTGGTAACTTGTGACCAACTTTAACGCTTGTGACCAATGTTTGGTCACATTTCGCTGAGCAGTATAAAAGGCCCGATTTAGTGACCAACTTGGTCACTTTACTTCATAACTTCAGGGAATCAGTTAATTTCTAGAGATGAATAATTTATTACATTCTAAAAGTTTTCGTCTATTTTGTTATCCAAATAAAGTGTACTATATTATTTTAACATATTTAGAGATTATTTTGGAATTAGAACTCTCATTTAATACACCGAGTAGAGAGTTATTTGAACCTGTAATAAACTAGATGAACTTTATACAAGAGTTGTGATATCTTAGCTATTTATTTTGAGTAAATGCATACATATAGTAGTCAATATTGTGCAGCAACCCTCACACATATAAGCACAGTAAGAACACCCAGCATACAGTAGCACCCTCACCACAGAGGCGTAACAATAGTAGGTGAAGGAACCCGGTTTTGGATGTTGAAGTATTTTGTAATACATTTCAGGCATAGCGATAATTCCCTTTCTGATCTTCCTGGTCTTATGTGGTGGACCCTTGTACTATATAGAAGTATGTCTGGGTCAGTACTCGGGCAAATCACCGATAAACGTATGGAACATTTGTCCACTGTTCAAAGGTAAGAACCAATTGCCTTGCACTCTCAGTCATGTGTTGAAATATTTACTCTTGTTCCTTGTTTAATTTAAACGTTCCGTATTATTCTGCTCATTAATACAGTCTGAATTATCTCTTGCTTCTTTATAAATTTTTCGGCACAGCCGTACTAAAATGGTTTTGATATTTGCATATCGGTGTTGTGTAAACCAATCAAATATTACGTCAACCACCAAGGCAATATCTCTTTAACATGTGTAACCTGGACGCGAATTGGTTAAGCTTTCGATAAAGGATACGCTACCTTACCACTGCATTACGGTGAATTTACCGAAATCCGTTTTGGATTTTCAGTAACCAGCAACCGTAACATCTCGGCATTTTTTACGTTTCACAACAAAGCTCAACCTTCAAATTACGCCAACTATCTTTTTTAAAGATATTTCTTGTTTTGTATCTCATGGTGTATTGTATTATGACTTAACAAGCTGTCGATGCTCCATAATACAACATTCATTCATCCAATGTCGGTTTCTTTATGAAATGAGCTGTAGTTGGTGTATAGATAATGTACCAATCAACGTTGGTGACACCGGAGGGGGCACTCCTATTTATATTAGAATAACTTGGACAAATATTTGTTGCGAATGTCTGTTTTAATAGATAAATCGATGTGAAGAGTTCAAGATATCCCTTATTAAAGTTAACCCCAGTGCAGTCCTGTGATCCTAGTGTACCAAATAATTGAACTGTCGTTTCCGCTACGAAAATGTATATCAAACAATTATTGCATAAAGATACATGTCGACACACTTCGTCTGAAATACCATATTAATTTCAAATGGCTTTAAACCAAGAAGTAATTATAAACAACTGCCGGTTCGTAATCATCGACATCATCATTGTCATTTTCATCATTGTTTTCATCGTCGTCATCAGCACCATTATTTGAGCGCTGCTATGGGATTTACGTCATCTTCTGTAAGTGACGTCATTTCAAGAAAACGCAACATGTGATGTCATTTTTTGCAAGCAGGAAACAAAATTTACTACATATGGTCATTTCGTTTTCATATTGCAACATGGGACAAATATTCCTTACTGTCAGTAAACGGTGACGTCATATGTGACGTTTTTTGGAAATGACGTCACTTAAAGAAAAGAATGGAAATCGTACAGCCGCACTAATTTATATTGTGTTAAAGCTGGTTAGCCGTATTGCATTTAATGTCGTTTAGCCAACACTGGTCCATTAAAATACAACACATATTAAAAATTATATATTCAATAATCTTGTTCATTGTTTTCTCTCCTATGCTTTTCAGGTATCGGGTGTGTTATGATATCATGCTCGTTGGTGTATATGTGGTATTTTGGAACAGCGTTTGGATGGGTTTTCTATTTTCTGATACAATCATTCTACCCAACGTTACCATGGAGCAAATGTGGAAATAGTTGGAACACGGATATGTGCATCGGTAAAATATTTAAGGAAGTTTAGCTCAAGTTTGTGTTGATAAATTTGAAGTTGTATTTGTTCTATCGGTATATAGTTATGAGTTAGTAATTAGCGGTGGAATTGTTCAGTATCGGTCAGAAGCGGTCCTTGCAGGGGTCCTGCAACTTCTGGAAATAGTAAAAGGAGTCGCATTGCTCATTTTGCCAGCAGTAAACATATACTTAATTGCATACATTTCTAAAGTTCAAAATACCGAAAATTTCTGTCTATGTATGAATTCTCCAAAACTTAACACTGTATGAAATAATACAAAACAATGACATTATTCTCATTATATCTCGAGTTCAGATGCTATAACTGCATAGTGTAACAATACCCACATTTTTATTTTTTTATTTTTTCATAAGTAGTAGTATAGATCTCGTATTTGCGGTCATATTACGGCCTCTGTTGTATCGTGAGCTTCAACAACCAACTACGGCATATTTCTGTCACCTGTTAAATACATAATAGAAAATGATGTGGTAATCACGTAAAAGAAACTAGTTAATCACGATAATTTTGTGTTTACCTTGTATAGTATCGTGATAAATTCTCATCCCAGATAAATGTCCTAACACGAAAAGTTGTCTGAACAACTGCAACCACTTACCGTCTTAATCTCTTGGATATTCCAAATGGACAATCCACCTCCCTATAATAAGTAGCTAGTAAAATCCAAAATATTAAACTAAAGTTTGTTATCAAAGTTTTTATTCAATCAATACATATTATATATTAGATTCAGACACCAATGTGACTGAGAAGATGTTGAATTTGACAGCTACATACAACACGACAGAACTGAGTCTAAGAACGTCTGGTACAGAATTTTGGGAGTAAGTATTTGTAAAGATTTTTTTCTAGGGTATATACATATATACATCAGTTCTCCGAAAAATGTTATTGGTGACATCGGGAGAGCCATATATTGATGTTGGAATGCTTCTATACTTCACAATTTTTCCTTAAAGAAATATACATAGAACTTGCTAAAGTAACAATGATGAAGCAACAGCAACATCACAGCATCAACGTGTTTGAATTTAGTTTTAAACTACATGAATCCCAAGATGTGAGTGTTGTGTGTTGAATTTTTAAGCCGTTGTTCAAGAGTATTTTTGTTATGTACGGCAGACAGTTGACGTGTCAAGCAATCCTTTTGTTACCAACCTCTACCAGTGACGGCAAATAGTTATCAAACCACCGCTATTCTCCTTTGGAACGGCTTTGCCTTAACATACCGTAAGCCAGTCTAGGCTGGAAGACTGTATGGCTGTTCTCAGTGAACTGAGTGTAACATACACTCGTGACCGAGTATACATATATATTGACTTAAATATGTTCAAAGTACTTCATTCAGCTCGGCATGCGTTGTATTTATTCAAAAGCAAAAATAATAACCATGTCTTAATAATGTAAAAAAATCGGTTTCATATCCATAAGAAATATATAAGAATGTATAAACCCACTATTGTATTACATTGAAAATGTGCTTGAAATCACAAGAGATTTTCATGAGTTCTCTTCCTTCTATTCCCCTTCTATAGTAGTTGTATATACATGTATATATAGTACAAAAGGGATAAAGGGAGAGAACTCGTGAACTCTCATGTGGTTGTGATTGTAGAATTGTTATATTATTAAACACTGTATTTGTGACAAAAAAGCACTATTCATTTTTCAGGAGAAATGTTTTAGATAAGTCAGCTGGTATAGAAGAAATGGGTTCCATACAGCTTCATCTTGTAGGCTGCTTGTTTATTGGATGGTTTCTGCTGTTCCTGTGCCTTGCCAAGGGAGTTCAAAGTCTTGGAAAGGTAATCACAAGCGCTGAGCATATTATCACATATTATGAGTTTTTTTCAACAATGAAGGAAGTCACATACGTATTGTACTGGTTGAGCTAAGTCAGCGTCTTCGTTGAAAGCCAAATGGAATCAATGTTCTTGGAAGTTTATTTGAAGCCGTTTCTGCATCTATACTTAATGCCATAAACACGCAAGTATATCACATTAGCCTTCATTTTGGTCCAAGTGTAAAAAAGGGTTTTATAGTTACAAATGAGTAAATCATTTTTCAAAAATTCAAAATTATACTATGGCATATGTATTCATATTTGATAATTGACTAAGTTTAGGGAATTATTATCGAGAATTAAAATATAAATGTTTCTTTATAATTTCATCATGTTGAAGCGGACACTTTTAGTTGCGTCATTAATGGCGTGGAGTATAGTTTACATACCTTTTGAGATGGCTATGCACGTTGTATCTGACATTTCCTGCTTGACCCTTTTTATGCCCCAACTTTGAAAGGGGGCATATAAATTTACCCTTGTCCGTCTGTCTGTCCGTCCGTCCGTCTGTCCGTCTGTCCGTCCGTCACAAAATCTTGTGTCACTCATATCTCCAAAAGTATAAGAGCCAGAGTCATTAAACTTTTCATCTTTGGCTGTGCCCAGTAATTGCAAAGTTATGGCCCTTGATTTTGTTAAAATATAGCCTACATAGTATGCAAGTTTGTGTCACTCATATCTCCAACAGTTTATGAGCCAGATTCATTAAACTGTACAGGAATGTTCACCAACCTGAATAGTTGTGCAACTGGGGTTTCGTGTTTGCTTGTGACCAGAAAGTGCAAAGTTATGGCCCTTGACTTATCACCATAATCAGTACAGTTGTTCACTTGGTAAGTTGGATACCCATTCACAAACTATGAGCAGAATAATAGCATTTGCTTTTGTGACAAAGGCTGCAAGTGGCGGCATCTGTGTCCTATGGACACATTTCTAGTTTCATTTATGTTCTGTTCATCAAAATGAATCACCTTCTTTTAACGAGTACACATGTTGTTAGCAAGGGGATTTGTAAACAAAATTAATGTTGTGAAAACACAATTTGCATAGCGTGTTATCTCCTTATGTTTCACTCTCTACTTTCCTTACAGGTAGTTTACGTTACTGCTACGATGCCCTACGTTCTTCTCACGGTGTTACTTGTACGAAGTGTCACTCTGGACGGTGCTTGGGACGGACTCAAACTTTATTTCATCCCAGATTTCAGTAAACTAGCAAATGGACAAGTAAGTAGTACATTGTTCATTGAACTTATTTTAGTGTGTCTATCCTTAAATCAGTGTTTGTTTCACCAACACTATTTGGGGTGGGCACATACACAGGGAGTTGCATTTAGAATGTTTAGATTTTTTCACTAATACATAATCAGTTGGGGCACATTGGATGGGTCAGTCTGTTTGAATTCAAAAAGATCATTATGGTATAGCAGTAGAGCGCTGGTCTCCTTGTCCGAAAATTATGGTTTCCAATCCAGCAGTAGGCGATAATCTGTTTTTGTCTTTTTCAATTCCTGAATTGAGACGGGAGAATCGGTTAATGACTAAAAAACGTGTAATCATCGTTTGGCAATACAGTAAAATCTCAATAATAAGCCCACCATTGGGACCCTTGAAAACTGGTCTTCTTATTGAGATGGTCGTAATATTGAGGTTGAACAAAGAGCGAGAGAGTGAAAATGAACTTAAAAATAGGGTCTTAATTTTGAGGTGGTATTTTTATTGAGGTGGTCTTAAAGTGAGGTTTTACTGTTTTTTACAGATGTGGATGGAAGCAGCCGTTCAGTGTTTTTATTCACTAGGTCCAGCATGGGGAGGACTTATCACAATGGCAAGCTTCAACAAGTTTCATCATAATGCACTCAGGTTTGTATTATAGAATGCTGTAAAATTATTTGTTCTAAACCACAGGGGGACCTACGATTGAAATGTGACGTACAATGCAGCCTCTCCAGATGAACACCCGTTTGGAGATGCAAATGGCGTTTTTTCTTGAGAGGTTGTCGCTGTAACTATGTTAAAATTGTCAGAAGTTTTACTTTGGGGAAATGATAATGATCAGATATTTTGCGCTATACGTTGCATAGTCAACGTCAGGTTCGTAGCTAGAGCAACACTCTATAGGGAGCACATTGTGTTAGAAGCATTCACACTGATAAAAGCATTGAATGATATTGTGGTTTCTTGCTTTGATGTTGGAACCTGAAGATAGAGAAGGGTAAAAGCCTGTGAATGGCTCTGCATTGCTCGTCGGACCTTTAACATTTAATCCCTAAGGATGTATACCCATAATTGACATACCCTAAGATACAATTGAAACTGATATTTTATTAAATCTACATGATATTGTGGGTTTAACTCCAAACCACATTCACAACACTTTTGTATCTTTTATCAAGTTAGATTAGCACAAAAACAGAACTAGACATCAAAATTACATTTCCTTAGTTAAACAGTAACTTATACAATGACCGCAGCTTAAACAACTAACCTCAGTCTGTTAAAATCTAGGAGATTTAAAATCCAACCTTTAAAAAGACTAGTAGGACTGTTGATATGAGACTACAAAGTTGGAGACTACAGTATTTGTGATAGGTGGTTTGGATCTTCATTTGCTTTGTTATCCAGAAAAAATGTCGCCACTTATTTGGTTTTGTTACAGTTTAAAACTCATTCCAAAAATAAGTTGAGAGAAGTTGGCGCGGCAATTGTACATCAACAATGAATAACGACCCAGATTGAATACAGAGCCAGCACTGACATCGTTATTCGATTTATATTTTTGAATGCATATCTTAAATCGAACCCATAACTAGCACTACGATCGCCGCGCCAACTTCACTCAACTCGAAATATTTTGGTTTAAAAACCCTTTCAAAGAAGAAACAATTACTTCCTAGGGTCGTCTCGTTTCTTGTAAAAACTTCTTGAGCCAAAATATTGATTTAGTGTGTAGTAATTGAAGTTTAATGCTTACGATTTTATGCGGAATTGTGTGTAATATATACATTGTTAAGCTGATTGATGTGCACTGCGATATATGTAACTATGAGGAATAATCGTTCAACTCTCGTAATAATGACCACGTTCCATGGATTGCTATCATTGTATTGAATATGTTGTTATATTGAATGCATCAATGAAGTAATGTGCAGATTTGTTCCAACCATCTTTGTGTCATGACACTAACATTTCGTGACTGTACTCGTGCTTATTTATATCAGGGATACGGTCATTGCATGTTTTGCGGACGGATTTACTGCAATTTATGGTGGAATAATTGTCTTCTCGGTTCTTGGATTTCTCTCTAAAGAAACTGGAACGCCAATGGACAAACTTCCTTTTTCTGGTAAGGAACCTTTTATTTTTATCATAGAGCATTGTTCTATTTGCAACATTTTTGGTGGAAACACTGGGTATGTCTTATATGAATCAATAACCGTCCTAAACATCGCATTTGAATAATATCATCAACTCGAGGAATTATAAGGACACCTACTTATACATAACGTATCAGATGGACCAATTTCGCTTTCACGCCACACAATGAAAACAGTCTTGGTGTTGCATGATTTCGCTTATTTAGGGTTTTTCGATTCTTTTTAGCATCATTCAAAATGTATACATCATCCTGTCAATGCCTTGCTGTCTAATACATTATTAAACATGTGTCTGGTAGGAGTTATATCCCACCGAGCATTCAGTTTTCAGCTGTTACACGTAACGTAGACGATGCCTACTTGTTCCATATATAGTGCTGCCACATTGTGATTCCAAATCGTAAGGTGACATTATACCACACCCTGTCATATTAACTGAACACTGGCCCAACCTGTCATAGTGCCGAACACAGAGAAAGGAGCATCCAGTACCATTTTAATGACTTTGGCATGTTGCGGCCGGGGATCAAACCCGCGATGACTTTGTCTATAAAAATGTACTTGCATACATTCCTTTCGAAACATATTTTATTCAGTTGTATGTATTTGTGTTAAAACTTTAATTGAAAACATTTTTTTGTAAATCATTATTACTTTCATAATTGTATGCTCTATATGCAACTATTATGTTGCCTTGCTGTGAAGCTGTTGTTCATTTTAGGTGCAGGTTTAGCTTTCATAGCTTATCCGGAGGCTCTCAGTCGTCTACCTGCTCCCAATGTTTGGGCGGTGTTGTTCTTTGTTACTCTAGCTTTGGTGGGGATAGACACTCAGGTTTAAATTCGATCACCTTTTTTATTGGCTATTTCATTTGATTTAATGTTATGTGTACGGTTGGTTACATGCTGAACCCACCGTCATGACATGTTGCGTGTTGACATCTGCCTACTGTCTAGCCATATTGTACCAAGCAACAAGAAGCTTTTATATGTTGCGTACGATGTTGGTGCATAGAGTTATACACAAGGTTCCGTCTAGATCCCGTTTACAACATATCATTAAAATAGTGTTTGGTACCTTGTAATATGTAGATAATCTAGTTATTGAACACTATTACTATATACTAGCATCAAACTACAAAAGTGTGGTACCAGTGTCAACAACTATTGTCCTACGCTCCTTATTCCATTGCCGCTACGTTAACACGCTGCTTTATAACTCGGCGGATAATTGACCTTTTTTACCTTCCTGATTTGGCCAATGATATAGTTTGCGCATGTGCCCTTGTGTTTGATTATTTTTGTTTTTCTAGCAATTTACATTCTCACAACATTGTTTTCTATGACAGATCTCTCTATTCAGTACACATTCGCGTTTAAGCTTATTTCCACATTCTTGCTGTCATAACTATTTGACACAAGCTAGTCGTTGCAAGTGGCTAACTGATTGGCTATGGACGTATGTCGTTTCGCCTGTCCGAAAATAGAAAATATCAGTTGTGCGAAAGTTATAAAGCAGAGGGAAATTATGAGTTTATCAGAATAAGCGACCGATACATTAGGGGGGGGGGGGGTATTACTGTGCTAGAGTGATTTGACAATACATTAGCCAAAACAAACAAGAAATATCTTGAAAAAAGATGGTCGGCCAATTTGAAGGTTAAGATTTGTTGTGCAACATAAAAAAATGCCGAGATGTTACGATTGCTGGTCACTCCAGATCCAAAATGGCTTTCGGAATTTTCGCCGAAATTCAGTGTATTTCGGTAAGGTAACGTACCCCTTATTGAAAGATTAACCAATCCACGTCAAGGTTACAAACGTTGTTCGGTTGAAGAGAAGTTGATTTAGCGGTTAATGTAGGATTCGATTGGTTTACACAACACTGATATGCAAATAGCAAAGCCAAGTTAGTACATCTGGGCCGAAATATGAGTAAAGAATGAGGCAAGGACGTATTACTGCAACGTTATAAGCATTACTCGACGCGCATAAATGAAGCATCATAATTTATATTAAAGAAATCTGTCCTATGTATTAGTTATACAGTGACAATGTAAGAAATAGAAAACGGCTAGTTCGTTGACACCAATATCGTTGCAACGTCCTAACATCACCATAATAAACACGCTGGTCTTTTCTTCGACCAAATGTTCGACGACTGATAAGTAATATCGTATACATAGCTTTCATTTGTCTGCACATTCTTTTTAAAAACAATACGCTATACCTTCAAATAAATGAGTTGGAAACTGAATGTGTTTTCTGTCTTAATCAACTTGTCTCTGATCAACATTCGTGCGATCGTTTACAAAATGTTCTCGAAGAATTTATGAAAATCTATTGTCTTCGATTTCCCAACGGCCACGTTGTCAAATCCATATGTGTACACGATATATACGTACAAAACTATACTAGAATTTATGCTACTCTTATTTGCCAGCGATGCAAATTGACAATTATTGTTAATTGCACTAAAACGCTGTCGCCAAATATATTTAAATGTCTGATGTCAAACAAAATTGAAGGAGGTTTATATTAATTTCGAATATGACCAACAAACAACAACATCACTAGTGCGATCGACGATGCATCCACAAACAGATCTATACTTACCAGGGCTTATTCATCTTCTGGTATTACTCTTTTATTACGGAGTGACCAGTGAGGGGGCTACTAGTATCGACTTGACCTGGGATCGAACCCACGACCCTCACACTCAAAGAGGACACTCTATTGGGCGGAAAGGAAGTTTCTGCTCAGTAACAGTCTGAACTAATGAAACATTGACTAATGTCAAATGATAACAGGTTTGCTCTGTCGAAATATTATAACATTTATACATGTATATTGTTCTTTTCTAGTGACAAGTATATACATGTAGAATGTTATTGTCTTTTAATAATATCTTCTTATAGTTTTTAATAATTGTAAGTTTGTTTTACGTAAAGTTCAAATATGTCCCTTCATCACGTGTATTTAAGTCATCTGGATTAAAAACATTTTTGATCAAAGCAGACCAATATCAGAAGAGTCATTGTAGAACATAGTTATATATACAAACTCAGCATCTCATTACCCTCGAGACAGAACATTGATGGCGCCATATAAAAGAGCTTAAAGTGAGTATGCAATGAAATGGATTAAATTTAACAGTAGGCCTAGTTTCTGCATTAAAACTATATTTTACGAAGTTTAATGAATTGTGTTAATTAATAAGACTGAAAAAATATTTCTCGCTTAGAAATCTTATCAGATAATTACTACTTATTGCCAAAAAGTTCAACAAGCATTGTTACACTCTGATGTTACTGGTCTTTCTACTGTTTCAGTTTGGTACCTTCGAGACTGCAACTAACGCAATTGTTGATCAGAACTATAAAAAGCTCCACAAATATAGAATGGTGATCTCTGCTGCACTGGCAACACTCTTGTTCATTGCAAGCATTCCAATAACCATGTCAGTAAGTGTCAGGTTATTGATTGATTGATATTTTGATTGGTTTTATTGGATGATTAATTGGATCGATCGATTGATTTATTGGTTGGTGTCATGACTAATTCAGCAGTTGAATATGATGTTTGGCTGATTTGATAGAATGATAGATTGAGTGACTGAGTGATTGGTTGATTGATTGATTGATTGATTGATTGAGCAGTTGAATATGATGTTTGGCTGATTTGATAGATTGATAGATTCAGTGACTGAGTGACCGAGTGACCGATTGACCGATTGACCGATTGATTAATTGTTTGATGGCTGGATTACATACGTATTTTCACTGTGTTTTAAATATCTACGAGGCATGAATAATCAGTACTACATACATCTATTCACTGTTTATTTCAGGGTGGTTATTACATATTCATGTTAGTTGATTGGTACGTGGCTTACTTCAACATACTATTTGCTGCTCTGTTAGAGTGTATCGTTATTGCCTGGATATATGGTAAGATTATCATTCAATTATTTAACCAATAATGCACCAGTTTGCCAGCAATACAATCATTCAATGTATGCGCAATGCCATTAAAAACGCAACTAAAAACTGTTCGCGTCAACACGATAACATTAGATCTATAAAGAAATAATTATATTTTAATTCTCAAATATAATTTCTACACTTTATCAATTATTTAATATGAATACTAGGGCAAAATACTGATTTCTTTTTGATGAATGATTTGCACATTTGTAACAAAAAAATAAAACGCGTTTAATACTTTGAACAAAATGAAGGCTAAGTGAAGTAGTTGAATGTTTAATGGCGTTTAGTATTCATTGCAGTTTTAGAGTTCATTCAAAAGGGTAACACAATTTTCACTGACAAACACATATTCTGTTCTAATATCATAAAACGTCTTTCTCAGTAAACTAAAGAATTCAAAGTTATTTCCAATCAAGAGAGTTTAAATAAGAGAAGTAAGTTCTACATCATGATTTAAATGGAGATACTACATCTGATATCATTTATTTGGAAACTGTTGGTCACTCCTTCTTTATTCATAATAATAATACAGATAATAATAATAATAAATTCTTTATTTTCAGAAGGTAACCAATGTGTATACTTTTTTTGGCCTTTTATTAACAAGATACATATATAATTGAGTAACCACCAAAACACACGCACACGCACTCACAAACAACCAAAACACATGCACCTATACTCACAAACACCCAAAGCACACGCACTCACAAACAACCAAAACACACGCACTCACAAACAACCAAAACACACACACCTATACTCACAAACACCCAAAGCACACGCACTCACAAACAACCAAAACACACGCACTCACAAACAACCAAAACACACGCACCTATACTCACAAACACCCAAAGCACACGCACTCACAAACAACCAAAACACACGCACTCACAAACAACCAAAACACACACACAAGCACTCACAAACAACCAAAACACACGCACACGCACTCACAAACAACCAAAACACACGCACACAAGCACATAAAATAAATTGTACAAGTACAACATGCATTACTATCAGGATGTCTAACAATATTTAACTTTCAAATTTTCATACACTCATTAACAGCCATTCAAATTTAAATTGACCATAAAATATTATGAATTTAAAAGCAATCATTAACGTCAAAATCATTGTACGATACCACAGTCAATGTCAACATCCACTTTGTCAACATCACGGACATATAAACCATGTCTGTGTCAACATTTCAGCTATGTTAATGATATATATTGAAGAGATGTTCTAATAAGCCAAGCGATTTTATTTACAGGTGCCAATAGATTCTCCGGTGATATTGAAATGATGTGTGGTAAACGACCATCTTTATTTCTCCGAATAATCTGGTGCTTCGTAATTCCCGCATTCATCGGGGTGAGTAGAGACTAAAATATTGGTGTTATAGATAAAACGTGATGTTAAGTCCGGTGCTGAACTGTATCTATAATTACCCAACGAAAATACAGTCGGACCTCGTTCATTCGAATTAATCGGGTCGAAATTTTATTTCGAATAACACATGGTATCGAATTTTCAATATATAAAAGGCCTCAGTGCTTTGATTTATTTCCTTTCTGAGTATACAGCGGTTACAGTTGTTTGATTGATATACTTTCAGGGTATATTGATATCTACAATAAGAACATATTCAAAACCAAACATTGGTTCATATACATATCCTATGTATGCAATAGTCATAGGAAATATACTGGCATTTGGACCAATAAGTTACGTAGGTGTTGCTGCAGTTTACCAGATTATAAAACGCAAAGGAACGTTTATGGAGGTGGGTATAGTTGTCATATTATGTGAAAATATATGACAGAATTCAGCACATTTTATTAAATATTAGTTTCCATTACTAGAGTGAGAATAGTACCAAGAATTATTTGACTGCATCTAATATACTTTTTTATCAGCTGCAGTAATGTTCTTGGACAATTTTTAATAGCATTGCATCCCTATACTGAGCAACTGGCAAATAAGTATGAGAGAGGTCCTGCTATGAAGTTCTCTTCCTCTCTATACAAAATTGTGAACATTGAGGTGAGCCACAGTAAAACATCGTTTCGACGATATTTCGTACTACAGTATAGTCTGCATTCAGACCCTATGTTTTACATTGTTTTACAAATGTTTTCGTGGAGATAACTCTTGTAGGTACTCAAGTTTTTATAAAATTGTGTCCCCTTTGCTTCTAAAACTTGGGGTACCAGGACCAACAAATCAAGGCCAAATAAGATATATTTTAAATCTAAAAATTATCTTAATAGTTGGAAAAGTAATTAGTCAGTAGTCAGACTATTGTATTCTGTACATCAAACATCATGCTAACTGACCTTTTTGGTTCATATCATCATGAAACTTGTGTTTAATTGCAGAGACTGGGACAGTCAATAAAGCCAGACAATACGTGGTGGCCAAATGACGCTAAACATAAAGAGATGTGTATGACGTCACCATATATATACAGACATGGTTTCAAACAGAGGTTTCTCACTGATATCATAGGATCGAAACAAGACTGATAATCTACTTTTACATATATATTTAGTTTACATGGTTTTCTTGGTATAAAAGCCATACAGTGCTTTGATATATTTTATAAATTCACATATATCTGTTCAGGGTATACTGATTTCTCATGACCAGAGATTTATGATCTGTTTGTATATGTCTAGTACTTTGGTTGGTATTGTTTTTCACTTATATGCTGCCAGTCTCTCAAAGCTGATACACATAAGTGGATGTCATTTCATTCTTCATATCATTTAATTAGAAGAACAGTTTTCTGCTTCTTCTAAAACATATTTTTCAAGTTGAGATAGATCGTTTTGTGTCAAATCATAGGAATCATAATTATAGGTACATATAGTTGTTCTGTCTCTCAAATATACACAGACAATTTTTATATTTGTTCCTTAACAACCTAACATAAATCTACTGTGTCATACACACAGATAGAGACATTTGTTCCTTAACAACCTAACAGAAATCTACTGTGTTACACACAGACAGAGACATTTGTTCCTTAACAACCTAACAGTAATCTACTGTGTCATACACACAGATAGAGACATTTGTTCCTTAACAACCTAACATAAATCTACAATGTCATACACACAGACAGAGACATTTGTTCCTTAACAACCTAACAGTAATCTACTGTGTCATACATACAGACAGAGACATTTGTTCCATAACAACCTAACATAAATCTACTGTGTCATACACACAGATAGAGACATTTGTTCCTTAACAACCTAACAGTAATATACTTTGTCATACGCACAGACAGAGACATTTGTTCCTTAACAACCTAACAGTAATCTACTGTGTCATACACACAGATAGAGACATTTGTTCCTTAACAACCTAACATAAATCTACAATGTCATACACACAGACAGAGACATTTGTTCCTTAACAACCTAACAGTAATATACTGAGTCATACACACAGACAGAGACATTTGTTCCTTAACAACCTAACATAAATATACAATGTCATACACACAGACAGAGACATTTGTTCCTTAACAACCTAACAGTAATCTACTGTGTCATACACACAGACAGAGACATTTGTTCCCTAACAACCTAACAGAAATCTACAATGTCATACACACAGATAGAGACATTTGTTCCTTAACAATCTAACATAAATCTACAATGTCATACACACAGACAGAGACATTTGTTCCTTAACAACCTAACAGAAATCTACAATGTCATACACAGATAGAGACATTTGTTCCTTAACAATCTAACATAAATCTACAATGTCATACACACAGACAGAGACATTTGTTCCTTAACAACCTAACAGTAATTTACTGTGTCATACACACATGGGGAATATATTTTGCTCTGTAACACACATACACTGGAACAAACACAATTTTCATGTCGCTCCTTCACAATCTATTCCTGTCTAATACACAATATTCATTATGTTCCCTAACAACCAAATATTGTATCCTACACATACATACTTTGTATTTTGTTTCATAGCAACATAAAACTGTATCATACGCACATGTACTTATATGTATACACAATGTTATCATACTTTGTCACAACATATTACTGCATCAAACATGTATGCACAATTTTTCTTCGTTCTGTAACATTGAATTACTGCATGTATCATTTAAGAATCACTAAAGATTATATACATGCATCATCCACAGTCAAACTCTAAGATCCAACTCATTAGTAATTTTGTTCTTTCAATTCACTTGTTGCATATACAGGGTGTTCACACGGTTTGAATGTAGATAAATTGAGAATAATGATGTGTACACTGGCTTAATTTCACATAATGAAAGATACTGCTTTTTCATGAATATCTGTTTTATATAGACCTCTCGCGCAGAATTTAACTATTGGTCCATAGCGACACAGATAGATGGAGTGTTTAGAAAAATATTAAATCAAACATTGTGAATGAACTTTTTTGAACACCCTGTAGTCAGTTTGAATAGAGTTGAGTAATTGTTTTGTAGGCTGTCGAAGCTCATATTGATTTTGGTTGGACAGACTGTATGTATATCCCATCTTTTATGATAGTAACATAATTATTTGTTATTTACTATGAAAAGTGCAATTACTGATTTTATAATTTTCGTACATTATGTTTTGTATATTCAATAAAAATGTTTCCTTTATTCACAGTGTGTGGTTTTAATAGTATTTACCACTCCGTGAAAATTTAACAAAAATGTGAAAAAAAATCTACAGGAAATTGCAAGTGCATGTACAAAATTATAAATTCATTGTTATAGCTTCATGGTCACCTTCATCTGCATTCACATAAAAAGTTAAATACAGCTTTTAGATCAGTTTCTGAGGAGGCATAAGTCCAATGATCATGTCATCCACAGAGGAGTGTGTGCGGTATGTACTCACTTGCTGTGCTATTGTTGAATAATATTTTGGCTTCTACCGTAGTTTTCAAGAAAAATCATATTCGAATCAGGCCGTCCTTAAAATATTGTTTGTTAACAGTTACGCGACTCAGAATTTAACAGCGAGTAGGTAGGTAGCTTTTTCTAGTACTGTAATGGCTAAAAGACCAAACAAATTTTTCTTCATCAATGAACCTGAAAAAATAAATTGAGTCTCGGCATTTTTCACGAGTATGACGCATAACTGCAAACAAACAATTTTTTAAGGATACCCTCAGTTTTATTTGTTTTTCTTGAAAATAACAGGAGAACCCAAAATAAAGTTTCAGAATGAAATGTTATATTTCAATGATGTACAAAAAGAACACCAAAACATTTCTATCTGATAATAAACACTAGATCTGTCTTCGATGAACAAACAACAAATATTCTTTCCAGATAAGGTCTATCTATTTATCATATAAAACATATCACAATAACTTTAAAATTTAGACTCAAACTTTCAAGTGTGAAACTGACATCACAAGACATAACAACATATAAGAACAAATTATCAGCGTTAAAAGTCCAACAATATATGAGTGGTCTGCTGCCAAAGTGAACTAACCCACATTTTCATGAAGATTGAGTTATCTTCTCCTTGTTACTCTTCAAAAGGAGATTTTTATTTTGGACTAGTTTACAGCTTCTTTAAGACGTCTATAGATGGAGAGGTTGAATAGGTGTACTAACCCACATCTACTATCAGTCCCTCCACGTATCTAAGCCTGAGTGAGCTAGGAACCAGTAGTTCACTTTGGCATTATTTCAAATTTTGAAGTAAAGTATGCATGCCAAAATGAACTATCCCACAAATTCACAAATCCTTTTTTTTTAAATTGCAATTAAATATCGTTTGGAACTATGAATACTTCATATGTTGTCTAGAAATGATCATCTTTTATGGGGGATTCAAAATACTTTCGAGTCAATTTTCTCAAAATGACCTATGTGAGGCTTAGTTCACTATGGCATCAGACCACCCATATAAAAACATGTCACCGTGTTGACTCAGACAATTTTTAGTTGTGTTTTTAATGGCATGGAGTATATTAACAAGACAGACAAAAGCCAATCAGTCATCATTTGTAATCCATAATATATTATGTTGACAGAGATTGCCATATAGAGCTAGTATAATCAGATTAAAAATACATTTCCTTCAGCGTTTAATATTGTAAATATTTCCAATTATTTTTGCCAGACCAAATTAACACCTAGCACACTGGATCCTTCTATTATCAGTCTCTGAATAATGTGATCAACCTTCAACATGTCACAGTTATAAAAGCCATGTCTACAATCACTGTGACAGCACTTTCACCAGAATAACAGTTCACAATGCATAAACAATCACAATCTACTTAACATACCAGGATGTAAAAATACTTAATCTAGCAGAATCACTTAGTTCCAACAACAGAAATATCTGAGACAGTTGGAACACAAACTAAACATTTCCAATCTCATGCAACATCCTTCACATTTCAAGGGTTTTGGTTAATACTATCACAAGTACAGAAGTACTAAAGTTGGCAACAGTTACTGTTTTGTGTCAGAACCAATCCTGGACTGACATACTCTGATGACTGAACACATTATATAAGTTATCAATCACACATCACATTATACTTTGAGGTAAATCTCTGTCCTCATCCACTTGTATACTGACTATATGGTGTCCTGGAATCATCGCTAAACCTAATATTCTGGGTTCTTCTTTCTTCTCTGTAGCATCTGGGAAAACAAAATTTTACTTCTAATAGTAAACTAATATTAAGAAAGTCTATTAATTATATATCATTGTTTCCAACACTTGATACTCTAAACCATCCAATACAGTTTCCATGGTTACTGGTTCAAAGGCAACCTCAATGTGGCAGGAAAATGATCATTAGAACATGTCAACTTTTAAGGTTTTGTATTCTGAGTCTTAGAATTATTAGTCCCCCAAAATAAGCAGCTATAGAAACTTAATTTAGAAATACTAGCATAACTATCTAGGGTGATACTGTTTGGTACACAATGATCAGATCTATGGTGAGAATGTTTGGTACACTATAATCAGACCTATATAGACACTGTTTGGTCACCAATTCAAACAAGAGCAGAATATTTGAATTTGATAAACCGATATAAGTCTTACCTGGTGGTTTTAAATATTCTTCACAAGATCCTAAAATCACATTTCTATCTCTGTCTGTACACAGAAAAATACCTGAAATATTTATAACACTTAGCAATGTAGAACAATTATAAAGCATGGGTCCAATATTTGATATAACTATCATTGGCTGGAATATCATTAAGGGTGTCACTGAGGGTCAAGTCTGAAATGACATCTTGAGTCAAATATATTGATGACATAATATTGATGTATCGATAGTTGTAAATAGGAATAGAAAATTAATCAAGTTTTATCCCACTGATGCATCACAACAAACCCTCCAGACAAAGGAGCACCTGCCTTAAAACACTATATTTTCAGAAAATCCGCTGTGAGCTAACATTTCATCAAGCAGGCTTACAAAATACATCTGTTTCCTGTCATCGCTCAAACCATAGAAGTTGCCCCTTGCTGCAATTTTTACAGCATTGTTTTTAAAGCCAGATAGCTCTAGTGTTTTTCTGTCCCTATACACAGAAAAATATGTAAAAAAATCAACTACCAACCCAGTGTTGTCACTACCACCTTATTTACCTGAGGACTACTCGATTTTGAAAATCACTACATTTGTAGTTGGAAATGTTAAAGTCAAACCCTGCTTTTATATTACGAAATACCAAAAAAGTCAATGTAGATACCTATTAATGTTCTCCCATCAGTCATTTGTATCTTCATGTTCTTGTTTAGCCATGATCTAAGGAGTTGCTTTCCTTTACATGTTGAACTTGATTCCTACAATCATACAACCTCACTATGAGTCAGTGAAAATATCCAACAACAGAGTTTACCATAGGTATGTGTCTGGCTCTCTCACATATCTGACAAATATTAATTTGTTCGCTAGTAGTGAGCCAAATAGACTTTGGTCAGTACTAAAACTTCGATCTGGATTCTCAAATTTGCCAATAAATTCCTTAAGTTTATCAAATTACCTTCTTGTCTAAAAATTTGACTAAAAACTTCTAAAAATGAATGCAAGACAGCCAATTGAAAATGGATTTTTTTAAATAAATAAAATGGAAATACTTTTTTGGTAAGGTAAAGCAAATTCATGCAAAATGTTGAATGACCTTGTGTATTTATAAGTAAGCTTCATTTAACAAACTCTGCAAAACGTAACATCCCAGTCTTTTTTATGGCAAATTTGGGGCCCCACTCCCCAAAGAAAAAAGCATACATTTTTCCCCCACTTAGAAAGAAAATTCCCATTCAGTGAAGTTATTTAAAATGTTAGCCTTATAAAATATAATGAATACCCAAACGTGGTGATTCATGAGACAAATTTCCCCTATCAAAAGGACCCGCCATACATCCCCTAAAACTGAAGAAAACGTTGCATCCAGATGTTCAACATACATTAGTAGACAAGGAAGAAGCATACCACTTTACAGGAAATGCTTACCACACATATAATTAATCACAAGATTTGGCACTGCACACAATATAAAGGGGTGTCACTGATATTTGAATTAGTAGGGAAATCATCAAAAGTAGGTGGGAGTCTGAGGGGTATTCTCCTTAATTATGATCACTCATACAAGAAAAGTAGCCAGGTGATGATGCTTAAGTTACTGGGTAATTTTACGGTTTACAGCTTTTTCTCACCCTAGACGTTTCTCCCCTAGTCGTTTCTCCCCTAGTCGTTTCTCCCCTAGTCGTTTCTCCCCTAGTCGTTTCTCCCCCAGGTAGTTTCTCCCCTAATATTAAAGTATAAAGAAAAGGTGCTAATGGGTGTTATAGATTATAGAAAGAAATTTAATGTTATTTGATTAACATCTCATATTAATTATTATGTTGTTTGTTTCATTATGACAATAGTAATTTAATGTTTAATTGTAAATTTAAAAACTATATCTTAATACTAGAATCTTTAACAGTTGTGACAGTATTTTTCAATTTCCTCATTTAGTGTAAAAATATTTATTCTAACTAAATATCTATGAAATTGTCAATGTCCAAATGTTTAGGGGATATTCATCTTATATCTTATATAATTACTTTTTACTTGGCAATATTTTTTTATATAATGCATGTAAAATGAAGATACAATTTAATAATCAAGAATTAGTTGAAGTTGTAGACATTTTTTGTTATCTTTAAATTCTACTATACTGGTTACTTATTAAGTCACAACTTAAAATGTATTTGTTTAACATAATTATCCAAGCATACAATTTGGATAATGAGGGAACATTATATTCTCTTGGATTAAAACAGGGAGAACCGTTATCTCCCTTACTATTTATCTTGTTTATAAACGATATTGACACAATAATTGACTGCAACAACCTTACTGATGATGATATTAAAGTAATTTATTGTCTATATACATGCTGTTATTTGCTGATGATATTGTTCTTTTTACCATAGATCCTAATAGTCTACCTACAAAATCAACTAAATAATGTATACCAATACTCACATAAGTGGGGAGTAAAGATTAACATAAATAAAACAAAAATATGTATTTTTGAAAGCAAAAAGAGTAATAATGTTTTTAGATGGTTTATTAACCCAGAATTAGTTGAAGTTGTAGATAGTTTCTGTTATCTTGGAATTAAATTTTACTACACTGGTAACTTAATGATATTAAAACGAAATTGTCGTTATTTGATTCACTAGTTGTACCTATACTTCTTTACAGTTGTGAAATATGGGGAGCTTACACTAAATAGATAAACTCCATATAAAATTTTGCAAACGCGTATTAGGAGTCCGTACCCAAACAGCCAATGCTGCAGTGTGTATAATTGAGTGTGTATAATTGAGTATGGCTGAAATTGACAGTGATATGAGATTGATGTATAATTTTGAATGACCCCCACCACCAGCTGAAATTGAAAGTGATATGTGATTGATGTGTAATTTTTGTATGACCCCCACCCCCAGCTTAAATTGACAGTGATATGTGCTTGATGTGTAATTTTGTATTGACCCATGCTGACATTAACTTGGACAATGATATGTGCTTAGCTATTTTTTAATTATTGATTGTTGAACAGATATATGCCTTTATTATTGCCTGTGATAAATAAATGAGCCAGCAGGCAAGTGATAGAGTGATTGAGTGAATGAATACATAAATGAATAAATAAATACATAAATAAATGTCCTTGTGTTGTTATTTTTGTTACTTTATTACTTTTGTATTCTTCATTACACAACACATTACAAAATATGACAAAGTTTCTTTGAAATATACAATGGTTTTCAAAATAACCTTATACTGAAAAACTTAAAGTAATGAGAGGTTATAATACAATTAAATGAAGTAAATAAATAATCTAAATAAATAATGTATATTTCTTGTACAGCTTTGAAATTTTGTTAATTAAACAACAATTGTAATACTGTACTATATTTTTTTACATTAATTTGATCCATTTAATTTTATTATCATTCATATTATTATCATTAATGGTATTTCATTTCAAATTTTAATTTTATTACATTCTTTACTTTTGCATTTTTTTATATCTAAAGCTATACAAATCAGTCCAATTACGACACCTTTTTCTAAAACACCCATTAGCACCTTTCTCTTACATATATTGGGGGAGAAACGACTAGGGGAGAAACGACCTGGGTGAGAAACGTCTAGGGGAGAAACGTCTAGGGTGAGAAAAAGCTGGATACCAATTTTACTGGATCCTGGCTCTTATTGACACCCGGATATATCATACACATATTTTTCATATTTGAACAATCAGGAATGACAAGGATGTAAAGGCGTCTGCAGAATTTAAGTGTCATGTTCAACCAGCTGAGTAGCCTGAAATTGGTCACTGAATTTGATGGCAACATATTTATAAGCACTGTGTTTCATCATAATTCTATAAACAGAAACTTTCCGACTCCGAGATAGGTAAAAAGTTACACAACCACCTAGTCCAGATATCTAGACTCTATAGTGGATACTGAGTTATTTTTGACATTGGGCAGTATCCACAGAGTCTAGATGGAATTGCTCAAATTCGCGTAGCAAAGCTTGAAATTTTGATCATGTAAATTCCTCCTTCTAAATAACATTTGAAGTAATATATTACCTAAGAATTACAAAATAAACCTTTTTCAAGCGATATTCCACTTCATTTACTAGTTAAATCACATTTAAAGTCGAATCTGGTGATGTAAACACGCTCGCATAAACTCCGCCCGCCTCCAGTGTGTAAACTCTCTAGTTGTGTCAATAGTACAGATCGACCAATAAAATTTAAACGAAATTTTTTTGTTTTTTGTAAAGCTCAACATACTAAATATACTTTGCACTGATATAGTGTTGCAAGCTGTAAATGAGATGACTTAATAGTAATTTTACATCCTTTGGACGTTAGATATTATTTGTAAGAGCATTTGTAAGAGCTCATTCCTTTCAGGATCGGAAGAACGCTTTAGTCTATCGTATTTGTAAACAGTGTACGAATGTTTTCCAGAAGTGTATTTGAAATTAGTGAGCATATTAAAAATAATTGGGAATACATAACCAGTATTTAAATAGTATAACTAAATCCCAATAAAACTATAATGAATTTTAAAGCATTACTAATACATGTATTTCCAAAATCAATTTTTTTTTAAATTATTGTGTTTATTCTTGAGAATGAGGATTGCCTCGCTCCCAACTGTTGACACACAATATCCACATTTTACAGGCCATCTAAGTGTATCTATTGTTTAATAAACATATGTAAGTTTAATATTTAGTAAAGCAATAATGATGTTACATACAACATCAGCTAACAATAATTCTCATTTCTCTTCACTGGAACGGGTGAATCAAGTTTTAAATATTTCCAAAAATACTTCGTTGTGTATAACATAACGTAAGATATCCATAAAACTTGTGTAGTTTATAAGAGGTATGGACTAAAATTATTTTATTTTATCGCAATTGAAAGAAACGTTATGTTGACACTTTCACGTAATTATACCTCACAACAATTATGTCATATGCATCTATTAAATTTCAGCAGCATTTGTGCGTGTAATAAAAATCAAATATAACATTCATTACATATAAAACGACCATCAAATTCATTATGGCGTTATATACATGTATTTACATTTATATGAAAAAAAATATAGTTATAGAAATTACGACCAAAAAAGGTAACTCTTCTATAAATGTTCCGTACTTGAATAGAACGGGTTATACGGACGTTACCCTGTATTAATTGGTACTTTCACTTGTACAAGTGTCACAACTATATAATCATGTCGATTAATAGTATTGCAAAACAATTAGTGAAGATTGAGGGTGTAATTGGGGATTATGGTGGACCGGACAGGAGGGTCATTCTTGTTACAGACAGTAAAGGAAGGAATCTGTCCCGTCATCTTAACAGACGTGACTTCTTAGATATTGTGTGGAAGAGTGGTGCACGTGCTGGGAACGACGAGTTAATGGGTCGGCTGAAAACTAAGTTGGAAGGTGCAAACAACGCCCTGGTACTTCTTTGGCTAGGTACGTGTGATTTTACTTCAATTGGACCGATGAGACAGCTGTCTTTGAGAGGTGTTTCTGCTGCCGACGTTTTTAGAAACCTTGATACAATGAGAAATCAAATTACTACATGGTGTCCAAGTTCGGAGGTTATAATTTTGAACTGTCCAGTCTATAGTATGGACATATGGAACCAATTGAATGGTGGCTTTTCATCTACCAACACCTCATTACATATTATTATTGCTGAATTCAACGAACTTGTTGATACAGATAATGCTATGTACACTCCTAAATTTTCTTTGGATCTCCAGCGGAATACCAAAACTTCAAAAGGAAAACATTCAAAATATTATTTTCATTTCAATGATTTGTATCTTGACGGCATTCATCCCGGTGAAGATGTTTCCAGACTATGGCTACTGAAAATGAAGAAGTTAGTTATGAGTGCGTCATAAATGCATCTAGAATTGTTTGTGAATGAAGATTGCTTCGCTCACTTACACATTCTTTATTGCATTTACACAAAATATTGCACCATAACCATGTATCATTGGTAAAGTTGATGTAACTATTCCAGCCTTCGAAAAAAGAATAAAACAAATCGGACAGGCAAAGTAGCACTCATCCGAAATAGCTAAAAAGAACAACAAAATAAACTGCACATAGACAAAACACAAAAAACTCACACAGAAAGTTGATGTGTTTTACATGTATGTAGATACTCGTTTGTGGATTGAATTATGTATTGAATTACCAGCCAGCCGTTTGCCGAACTGTCATTTATGGACCATTTTATTGATACTAGTATGTATATTGTGAATGAGAATTGTCTCGCTCACAATGACGTTACATTCTAGTACATGTGTTTACATGCCTGTAGATACTGCAGGAATAGCTAACAAAGATAACACACAACAGCCACGACGCACGGGGACAAACACCAAAAGCAGAGGAGAATTAGAAAGGAAAGCAAAAACAGAAGCGTATTGATGACCCTGGTTGAAGCCTTATGTGCGACGTAGCACGAGCAGGATATGTATGGTATGGTATGGTATGGTATGGTATGGATGACATGGCATGCATGTATGCACGCACGTACGTACGTACGTACGTACGTACGTATGTAATTTGTTTTAAATTAACTATCAGCCAAGTGGATACATAAAAAATATTCACTTGTAGAGTGTATTATGTTGTGAAATTGTTTCAATGATTAGAATAGAGCGAACATTCAATTACGGTGTTTAACTTTTCAGGTGAGCTTAATACCTAAATAATATGTATTATTTATTAAAATAGTATGCTTTGTTAATAATCATGCTACCTTGTGCTGATTTCTTTATAAAAAAACATCGCAAACAAAGGCAGAAAAATAAAACAAGAAAAAGTACTTTCAGTGCTTTGATTCCAACGCGCTGTCCAATTTTCGTTTAAAACAAATTGTTATATCAGGCGCCATTTGCAATAACAGTCAACCAATCAGATCGCTGTATGCAATTACGTAGTCGGAATGTTTTAAATATGGAAGGAAACGTGTGTAAACATATTGGACTGATATTGTTTTTAATTGGATTACTGGATTAAAAACTCATTTTTCAAGGTAATTATTCACATTGATTGGTAGATAAATGGTTCAAGTTTATCAAGCAAGCATTTTTTCATGGTGTCAATGAAAATTTAGCTCGATTTTTATGTTCAAACTTTCCGCCCTGAAATCACGGCGGAAAGTGCTACGGCAAAATGGCAAGTTTCTGTATGACCCCGTTTGCCTGATGAATAACAAAATCGTAAAAATGGCAAACGTAGGTCATATTTGTAGGACTACACAACCACCATGCATGTGTTATTAAAATGTAAGAATAAGATGTTCACTACAGAATATGACTGTATTTTCACAAGATGGTACATAATGTGACTTCGGCTCAAATTTTGGTTTAGCCTACGGGGAAACGGTACGCTTAGGTAGTGGCACGATTCGTTCTTATCCGAATACCAGTACACTTCAAAACAACTGCATGGTTATTTGCCTAAGACAGAAAGTATAACAAATAATTGTGGTTGAAATCGGTTGAGGTAGAAAACATTTCATATATTAAGTTATTTTTAAACAAACTAATCAAACAGTACAAAAATAATAATAGACTTGCCAAATGCATGTTTTCTTCCATTTCCCGAGTTGGGATTAATGAACGTCTTTCCGTACCGAATCCGTTCTGTGTTACGGTTTAGTGTAGCTTTTAAATGGACCAACAAGAATATCCAAGCGCTTGCTTAACGCTGACTTCCGGTGTTTACATTGGCAACGGAAAAGAAGAACACGGATTTTAATTCTTAAAAATACACAATCATGTCGCGTCCGAAGTATTTCACACCAAATGAGGTTGCTATACACAATACGGTAGATGATTTGTGGGTTTCATTCTTGGGAAAAGTGTATAATTTGACTCCACTTTGTGAAAAATACCAAGGTTTGTTTGGCATTTATTAATATTTAATTTAATAAATAATCTCGTCATCTGTCACTTCTGTGTATTTTTTCACAATGTTATGTGGACTTTTTAGTAAGTTACGTACACATTCAGAGTTCGCCTAAGTGTGGTAGTCTTTACTGAAGCAAGCTGAAAAAATGTTTTATGCTCGTAGTGGTGTAGTGGAAGACAAACTGTCATCTAAGAGTCCCACTAAAGCAGCTGCATACAACATAATTGTTAGACCAACTTTAGAGAATTGTTTAGAGTGTCTCTGAACTGTATATTGGAAAGGATTTTGATGAATTGGAAAATGTTCAAAGACAAGCAGCCAGATTAGTTACTATAACACATAGCAGGACCCCAGACACAGTCTTGTATGGTCGCCTAGTGGGTTATCTGGGTATGTCAAGAAATTGTGGTATGCATTCATAGCACTGTTTGCACATGAGCATGTTAAATTTGAAGAAATATTCTCTAAATGTGTTTAAAATCTCTCATTTTTCTAACTTTCTACGAAAAATTTATAACAAGAGGTAGTCATAAAATACGCTAAATTGACTTTCTAGGATAATGTCCATTCGTGATTTCATGCAGAGATTTACCAGACCGCAGTCATGTATTCTTTAGATAGGGGGAATTATAATTATACATCACAAGAGGGACCGTTTCCAAAATTAATTTATTATCTTGAAATATTAGCGCAAAATGCCCTTAAAACTGCACAATGAAACGTTTGAAAAGACCCCCAGTTAGCTAAGTTGGTAGAATACTCACAAGTGCACCATCTGGTGTGAACCCTTCAACAGGACATGATGGCTTCTGTTTAATAGAAATTTGGATTCACTTGAAGACTAAACAAATATGTGTAGCAATATGACTGAAGACAATAATACCTCTTTTTCTTACATCCACTCTCAGGTATCTTGAGGGAATTCATTTTATAAAAAAACCAATTACCATTTTTTTTATATTCAGTGTAAATTTTTTAAAGATTCAGTTACTAATAATTAGTACTATATCTAATTGCAGGTGATGTCCTTTTAAAGCCAATTGTACAAGCTGCTGGAAAGGATATCTCACATTGGTTTGATCCGAAGACAAAAGATGTGAGTTATAAAAGTTACTGTTGATAAAAAATCTTTTGAAATATTCTTGCACAAATTTTTGGTATGAACATTATTTTCTTTGTACCCATTTTAATGTGTTCAAATTATTTCAAGATGGTACATGTATGAATTAAACATATTTGCATTATTTCTCTTCTAT
This sequence comes from Mactromeris polynyma, assembly GCA_032209605.1. Classification (NCBI taxonomy): domain Eukaryota; kingdom Metazoa; phylum Mollusca; class Bivalvia; order Venerida; family Mactridae; genus Mactromeris; species Mactromeris polynyma. The sequence goes on from JASFXZ010000114.1 coordinate 129,882, forward strand.
AAACATTTTGTCACACAGTATGTAGCCCCTTATTAATTGTATTTTTGATAAACAAAACAGTATTGTAGAAAAATCACAGCCTTGTAAATCAGTGATTATTAACATGCTTGTGGATAATCTGTACAAGGATGATACCAAGTATGTCACACAGATGTTATTTTGTTTCAGATAAGAACACACGTCGATCCTTTGACAGGCTGTGTCATTCCATATTGTCCAAATGGTCGTTTTGTGCACATTCCACCACCCTACCCTGATGCATTTTGGGCCAATGACTTTGGAAGGCCTTGGTGGAAAGATGAAGGTTATCTAGTTGGTATTCTTTCCAAGAAGACGAGACAAATAAAGATCATCAACACTTTGACATCACAAGATCAAGTCATTGAGGTATTCTTGTACATAAAACCATAGGAGATTGCCATGAGTGCTTTACCTTTATCTCATCTAGAGTTATCTGCCTTTGTTCCTTCTAAGGAATATAAAACATATACAGTTGTCAATACTAATAAGTCATATTCTATAGAAGTGGCAAAGGGAGAGAACTCTAGATGGGATAAAGGGAAAGAACTTGTGACAATTTCCTGTGCATAAAACATCCCAAAGAGAGAATCTATTTTGTGTTGTAATTCCCTGATCCACGATATCACATTCACTGCACAAGGGGAACCAAATTGCAAATGTTACAAAACATTAGCTGCAAACACCTTTACTGAACGCAGGGGATGTCTTTGTTTACTCCAAATCTAAAGTGCATGGTCAGATTAAGGATATTGGGTGTGGGGCTGTTGGTAAAGTCAGCTTCTGTTATATTGAAAGTTATAACAGTGAACATTCATTTAACAACAGAAATTTTGATAAAACAAAGATGCTTACTTGTTACATAATCAAATTCAATGTAACAACATACTCAATACTGTGACCAAAAAGCCAGGGAGCAAACATTGTCATTATGGTGAGAGTTAACCATACTTTATTGCTACACTCACTGATAAGATGAGTTAACATGTTCCTTTCAGCAATGTTAACCTGTATCAATATTGTTTAATTCTTGTTAGAGTGCTTATAGGGACCTTGGTCTACTGTGGAGGAGTTGCACCCCATAAAAGGGAGAATTTCAAGCAAACTAGGGGATTTTTTCGACATCTTTCTTGTCAAGGTCAATCAGTGTAGACATACAATATTCCTAATGCAGTTTCAAGATTGGGTAAACTAAACACGAAAAATGTATCAGATATTATGTCTGCTTGTCCAGGTTTTTTTGGTTTTGTCTCCGAGGGGGAAAAATTTACTAGTTTGGTGCGGGAATGGGGCCAATATTTGGCTCCATTATCAGAGGATCAAGGGACCTAGCTTAGCACCTTCAAATTCTGCTGTTGAATTATGTAGTGTCACATACAAAAGTTTTTGAAGGCCTTGTCTTATCGCTGTATTTACATTTGTATTAGGTCTGCTCAGAAGAAATAATGACCGAGGTTTTACAGCGATATCTGCTCTACAACCAGCACGCTGCCAGCTACACATGGAAGTACGATAGTCGCAATCTTGACATGAACAAAACATTGGAAGAAAACAGCATTCAGGATAACGATGAAGATTTTTACAAACTTAGCATGAACGACGACACATATTTGCAATCAGTGCAGCTTTACTTCAATGATGATCTCACTGAAGCATGATTTATGTCACTGTTGTTGATGAAGAATTTGAATAAAACTTTGTTACATACAGCACGAACAGGTGTTATTGAGCATGAAAATGTGTGTTATATATTGTGCATTTCAATGGGGAAAAGTGGAAAAAGTCTGTCTATTTCTTCATTTATATCCTGATCGGCTTTTTTCTCTTTCAACCCTTTGAGTTTTAATGATCAGTGTTTACTTTTACAAGTAAAAATATATGATTTACTGTGTCAATTGTTGCCCTGAAATATCCAAGGATGGAACATGATTTTTAGATTTCATTTAACTAAATTAAGCTCACAGTGTGACGTTTGTTTTACTATTGAAAATTTTGCTACTGTTTAACACTTAACTGGCAAAGTAAGTATGATTGATGGGACAGGTAAAATGTCATTTATCTAACATTAGGATAAAAAAGAACAACAAATAAGCTCAACTCTTTATAATAAAAAAAGTGTAGTAGACACAAATACAAGTTGTGTAAATGTAACAAGTCCTATATATATCACTCAGTTCTGCATGTGTATTGATGATATGTGATACGTTGAATGTTATTATTTCTAGAATATATTTACAAAACAACCTTACTGTTTTTATTTTTGCAATCAAAGCTCCAGACTATAGTTCCTCAGGTTTGGTTGTGAACCCGTTGCAACAGTAAATGCTGAACACTCCCAAGTGTTTTTTTCAACTTTTCTATAAAGACTTTAATAATCTTTCAATGGCTTCTGGTACAGATAGAAATATCCAGTGCAAGGGTTACTGTTTTTACATCTGCCGAATTCACGCAAAACAGTAAAGTAGGAGCCTGATATTTCCATCCTCTCCTAAAGCCACTGAAAGATTATTTTTCTTGCAGACCTTTTTTGAGACAAAAAAATTACGAGATTGAATAAAACAACTAGTTTTGAAGGATTTTGTGTGTAGTGATGTATTATTTTACAAATTCTATTCAATGGTTATGTGACATTATCAGCACAAGAGATTATAAGCAGAGTCTTGGAGTTTGATGCAGATATCACACAGCAGCAGCCATCAATAGTTTCATATTTCCCATCAAGTGTTCAGTCTAGAAACTCATTAATGGAATTTGGTAAATCATGGTGTTGCTTTGCAAAATACACAATTGTGTGCAGTACTTTATACTATATATATGTAAACCCTATTTATGAAATAGTTGGAGTGGGATTAAAGTGCAATAACATTTCTAACCTAGAAAATGACAACACAAAACTACAAAAACAAACAGAACTTTATAGAGATTTTTATTTCCATTGTATTTGTATATTCACAAAACACAGAATAAGTATAAACCATTGAAAAACATACACAATAGTTGAAATACATTTAAGACTTGCAATAACCACAAGTATGACAATTGATATCTTCACATGACAACAAACATTATTATAGCAAGAGATACACAACCCAAATCGTCCAAAAACGGAATTCCTCTGAAAATTGGGAAACTCCATTCTAATCCATTTCAATGAAAATAAGTGTAGTATTTATATTTTGTTTTTGATAACAATGCATTATGCCAACTGCATAGTATCATGTTGGTTTTATGGGATAAAACAGGCTTTCCAGCATTCCTACGTTTTCCTACTACTTCATTAAAACTGCTCATTTTTTTCCTGTTATTGAGAAAAAACCTATTGTTCCTACTTTTCACCCAAGCAGTGATTTTATCAAGAATAAAGCTTTAATATTTAATTTGTAACCAATTTTTGAGATTTATAGAAAGAATTACTAACTGTGCTGACAGGTATCTTCTTAGCAAGTCTTATGATACCAGGGCTGTACAAAGAATAAACCTGTCCATTACAGCATCTTCTCTTAAAAGATTGGTAACATTGTAAGAAATGAATATGATAAAAGGTCAGATATGTTTTAACAGTTTCCTTATTCATTGTTTAAACTCCTACTTTTATGGGCAATACCGACCTTTGTCCTACATTTTTGCTAGTTATATTCCAAGTTTCCCTACTTTCTATGAATTGCTGACTGGAAAGCCTGGACGAACCCATTTCATTCCATTTTAAATCCGTTTTGTCAAAAATAAGTGAGGTATTTATTGTGTATTTTGAAAACAGTGTATCATGCGTACAGAATTTAATCCCGCAGGATTTATAGAAGAAACTGTTTCATTCATTTTAAGTACTGTTTTCAATCTCTACATAGTGACTGACTTGAAAATAATAATCAAAATACAAATATGCCCATAATGAATATTAAATACAAATTCACAAATACATATTTACAACTCAAAATGCAGGTCTTTTTAAACGTGTTAACACGTTAATTCGCAATCTAGCCTAACTTTAGAAACACAAAAAATATGTTAATGTCCAACATCACTGTAACATGTTATACCAATCATAATATGGTGTTATCTCGGTATAGACACGTGTAGAAAATTCCACAATTTCCTAAAATAGTACCTCAACCATTCAAACGTCCTTTTATTAAACTACTATCAAGATTTCCACAAGAAATGGTTGAGTAAATTTAAACATAATAATAAAACAGCTTATGATGTTTCCAAGCTGAAGAATACTATATATAAGAAGATGCATTAAAGGAACTTTGCGAGATTGGTCATAGTGTGAAGACATAAAGGAATCAAAACCATTATATCCCTTGACTTTGACAGGGTGTAATCAAAGAATAGTAAACTGTACACATTTTGGTAGTAGTGTTGGAACTTGCATTCACAAGAACACTGTACATTCAGGCATTTAGAGTATGTACAAATTTCTCAAACTTGAAGCATATTTACAATTTCAATGAAGGTTGTTTCCACATCAACAAGCTGTAAAAAATATTTCAACAACAATGCTACAATAAAAACCACTTATTTGCAAAATATGTTTTCACAATGACTCTGCAATGTTTTAAAAGATCTCAGGGCCAGAATGTAATCATAATGCATCATTCACCACTAAGCTGTCAAAATTACTCCAGTGTAGATCTTTCAGTATACAGTAAACCCTCACTTAAAGACCACCTCAATATTAAGAACACAATTTGCAAGTCCATTTTCACTGTTTGCTCTTTATTTAACCTTAATTAAAACCACCTCAATATTAAGACCTGGTCTTAATCTCGAGGTTTTACTGAATGTCAATAACAATACCTACTAAGTGCTTTGTGATCTAGCTGTGAATCACAGAGTTGAGAGAAACAATTGATAAATCCCATCATACTCTGCACTGAACACTAACATCTCACATTCAATTGACGATTCACAATCAAGTATCAAACAGGGTACTAGGCATTCAGTAAGCATTGGAATCATTTTCCCTCACACAAATCTGCAAACTCATACTCAGCCGAATAAGTTTGACATAAGAGTGCACATTGGTGAATATCAGTACTAATTCTTGACCCTGGATTCACTCCTAAATTCTCCACTGCATTTTTTATCAATGTCAGAAGTTGAAGACTGCATAAAACAAACAATACAAGTAGCAATTGTTTACAACTTCCTTCCAAGTAAACAAACAACAACATTAAGCCTCAGGTAACAGATATACAATGTATATAACTGCAAGAGCTGAACAGTAACTTAAAATAATTCAAACAAAAATTGGAATTTTCCAAGAATAAAATGAATGGGTGTTACAGACTATATTACAGTACAGGTTACAAACTAATGAAGATCTTGCAAGCAAGCAAATGGGAAGTTACGGACATAACAATGGGTGTACTGTAATCAAAGTCCTTGCAGATTTCCCATTTATTCATATTCCAGGAGAATTCTACACATGAAGCGAAGCTTGAATACCAGATCCAAGCATGAGAACATATCACATTCAGGTTACACGTAAGCTGTTCAATAAAGCATTTAAATTAAGCAAGGTTTTTGAAACACAAACATTGTTCAGTCAAATCACACAGAAGGGCATTTCACTGAAGATGCCAAAGTACATGTTCACCCTTTTAGCAATATCAAGCAATAAAAAAACACCATATGAAATCTGCATCAACATTAAATTGTTTACTTGTTCACTTAGTTCGAGGGGTTACAGCGATACTAGTCTACCCACAAATAAATAAAAATAGACTTGCTTTGCTTTCACCCAACGTTCTTACAATAATCTAGTGTTTATTATTTCATGAATATAAGCTCAGGGCACTCACTAGAGGGAGACATGGGAGAAATAGTTGAACTGAGGGAGAAGTTTTCCTATATAAAATGCCTTAAACATAGTGAAAATGCTGTAATTTCTCCCTAAAATCACAAAAACTTCTCCCTGTACTGAAGTTCTAGTGAGAGCCCTGATGCTCATTCATTTTAAGTGAGATTAAGCAAATGATTGAGGCGAATCTAAGTGGCAATGAAGTCTCAGGTCCCCATACTTAACACGTATAGTATATATACCTGTTGTTTCCTGTCTTGCTTGACAAAATTATAAGACTTCAAGACTTGTCACCTCAAAAATATCAAACAGGATATTGATTCAAGTCTTTCCAATGCATGAGAATATAATAAAAGAACGGAACCTATCATCAGACTGATGTTACAATGGGGAACAACTTCTTTACAAAAACTTAGTTACAATATATTTGTGCTAAACCCTTGATATGTGCCTACCAGCAATCAACCTTTAGTCAACTTCTTTGTCACAATTTTGAACAACATAAATATTTTAAAGGAAATTAAACTATGCTTGCATAATTATTAGGGAATTACCAAATTCTCAGTATTGGTATCAAGTGAGGAAATGTAAACACATAGTGTTTGTTTCAGGTACCAAGGCCAAAAATATTATGGACAGTACGTCACCAATGTTTTATCAAATGCTCAATTTTTATTGGGAATATTAATGATGATGGAATTAGTAAGGCTTTTGATCAGATTAATTATGATAGCAGTGCATTCATTTGATGGATAAAAATTAACAGAAACCCACTTACTACCTTCGTTTCAGTTATTTATTCGGTTAAAGGATTATCAGATGCACTTACCAGTTTTGTTCTTAAGAATTCTTTCCAAGATCATTTACGATCAGCTTGGAAAACTGAACCACACGTTTATTTATTTGGCCTGATGTATATACAGTCGGACCTCGGTTATTCAACAACCTTCTATCAGAATACTTGTATCTTTTTCTAAATAAATATCAGGTCCCGATGTATCTTTTAAATATGTCGAATAGAAATGGGCTATTCGAAACCATGTATTATTGGAAGTAAGATTTCAGACCCGATGAATTCGAATGAAAGAGGTCCGAAAGTAAAGCTCCCAAAGTACAGTTCAAAGGATGAAAACATCACTGATCTATCAGCATATAAATAAAGTAGTAAAGAGATTTTTGTGACGCTTTCACCCTTCGAGCTTACAAAGATCCAATAACAACGGGAATCACATAAAATATGTCAAAAGATTTCAATCTTGTAATATGAACATATATGACTAGAAAGTTGAGGCAATATCTATCTGGACTGTTCCTTTGTTTTAATCCAAGCCATTATCTTTTGTTTAAGATCGTCCCCTGCAAAGTATAACAGCGTTTATTTAATGTCTAATCGACATCAGTTCATAAAATGATTAGCACTACATGTTTCTCATCATGTAACGATGTTTTACATAGAAGTATGCAAAAGGTTAACGAAACTAATGCTTACATCAGCTCAGACAAAAAATTCCTAGATACCTATTCTTTGTATATTTGTTTGTTGGGAGTTATACATACTTCTTGTCAAACGTATTTCAGTTATGCGTATGACCTAACCAGTGTTCTCGGGTCACCAGGACAGACCTACTTTTCTGCAAGCAACCGACAACTTCACCATATATATAAGAAAAGGAGGAAAAATGACTTCGGACTTGAAAGAAAGAGAATACGTAGCTACAGGGAACGCCACATTTGAAATCATATTGTCACAGAGATCATATAACTCACACGGGTTGGAATGTATGAATTCTAGTTTGGTAGTCTAATTAATGCTATACAGACTGAGCTAACCAGCAGACCTCTTTGTACCTCAACAAAGTTACAACTAAAGGATAGGCAGAGAACTTTTAACAATTATAACAGTACCTGGGGGCCTTTTCACAAAACTTTGTACAAAGAGGATCTTTGGAGTTGCACTAAAGACTTTTATGTCCCAAAGCTCATGATACAAACGGATTTACGAAAATAACGTTTGAACGAAGTTTAATGAAACGGCCCCCTGGTAAATAACTGCTAATGAGTGTCTTACATAACTGAAACCATACTACCAAACAAACTTTGACTGCAACCATATCTTATGCTTTGTAAGTATCATTGAAACTAAATTTCATTTTTAAGAAAAGTGTTGAAGCTTTTGAAACAAGTCAAGTCACTTACTAATAATAAGTTCTTCCTCTTTGAGTGGTTGTCTGTTGAATGGATCAGTTTGGGAATTGAGTAAATGCCTTACAATAATTGGACGGTCAACCACATTACCACTAGGGAGTTCAACCGGGTCCTTCATCAATGTGTCCATTAGAGCATCTGAAGATAATATGATAGTTATACTACAAATGCAACCACTAATCAACAAAAGGTGACTGTGATCTTGCCCTATGACCAATTAATTCTAACAAATAATAGCAAATGTTGTAGATATATACATGTAGTATTACCATCAAATAAATGTTGGCCCCGATAAAATCATCTGTATTTAATGATTGTCAAACGTATGAAGTTTTATTTGAATTCCTTTTCAAAGTTTGGAAGTAGTTTGTGCCACAAAGTAATTGTTACCAACTAATCCCACGACGGCAACTGGAATATTTACTCCCCCCCCTCCCCAAAATCATTCACAAGGGTATAATAAAGCAGAATAAATTACCTCTGAACTCATCTGGGACTTCACCGTAATCTCGCTCTGTCCGAGCTTTCTGAATGACAATAAGTTCCACTTTATCTTGAATAGACTTAAATTTTTCTATCTCTGTCGTAGTTTTGATATTTGCTCGTTGCATTCGTGCAATGGCGTCATCAAACAATTCCTTTTTGTACGATCTCTGAAATTATGTTTAGCAGATAATTGATATGTGTTAAATATTTGCACATATCATAATGCATCAACAGTATTTCACTACAGGTGCAACAGAGCTCATTATAGGGGCCTCCAACATCAAGTGGTTTTGGTCCCATATTCAAATCACATGTTTTCTCACCGAATTTGTGTGGAAGCTCTCCAGTTGGCTTGGAGAAGGCTCTTGGATCTACCCAGTGTGCCCTTGGAGTGTTCCTCCACCCTTATAGCTGTAATAATCACTACATGACCTTGGTTGTTTATGTGATATCAAGTCTCATTACAAAATTAGAGCTTATAATAAAAACAGAAATAACATTTCCGATACTCACATAGTCGTTATCAGGGTAACAGAATATACATTTTCATATACCTAAGTATGCAAAAAATGGCATTGTCTTCGTGTGAAGATTCCAATTGTGAGTATCCAACTTTGGATTATAATACATGACATTAAAGTTATGGGAGGCTATCCAAAAGGCTAAGAACACATACATGTAGATATATTACATATTGCTACTGTCCTATTCAAAAAGTTAGAAAACAAGTAACTGCCAAATCATTTATTTAAATGCAGACCCAGTAATTTTTATCACCAGCAAGTTAAATACTTATCAGAGAAAAAGTTACAGGTGCAATTTGTTGACTTTAGAATATAAAGTGTACTCCAGATAACACGTGTATCATCTTGATCAAATATAGGTCAATCATAATATTAAGATCCAAGGTAAACATGAAATCGCTTATATGAATTACTTCCCTTTATAAACCCTATAAATGCTATTTTTTTACAATATCAATATTTTTCCAAGTAAAATAGCCCAGATTTTTTACATATCCAGCAGAAATTTGCGAACACATGACCATAGTAAGCTTATCAAGAGAAAAATTACCAAACCATATTTTATAACAATTGACAAAGGACATATGACACCTGTTATTCATATTTAAATGCAACCAGAAATGGATTAATGTATCACTAACTATATAAACTGAATCAAATACAGTCACCATTGCCCGAATGACCCTCGGTGGACCGGGGTGCAGGCTTCAAACCTGTAGATGATTAGCGTCATAGTGGTTCAATTCCACCTTTCGGGCGATAATTGTTATAAGTAATAGTATGATGAATTTTTGTAAACCTACTTTTAACTATGGTTTCGACAACTTGCATTTCTTTTACCATGAATATTTGAAAAAGTACTTATATATTAAATATCTTGATGGTAAAATAGTAGCAAAATATTATCTGTCATGCTATATATTATGTCAATAACACTGACCTGAGAGGGTGATATAAGGTATGGTCAACCTGAGAAATGACAGATCAAACCTAAATGCAGGCTGTCAACTCACCTGTTTTCAAAGAGTAGGGCTATTTTTTGTTAAAAAAGTAGAGCAAAAATAGGGATTCTATTGCCTAAAAGTAGGGATAGTTGGGATGATTCCTTACTTTTGGAATACCGTATATACTCGCCCATAAGTCTATCTCAACCATAAGTCGAGGGGTATACAGAATTCCCACTCACTTAAAATATTTCGTACCAGTTTAAATCTAAAGACATGAGAATTTACGGTAAATACACCGGCTGGTAGCTCTGTGCGACGTCATTCCCAGACACAACAATCCCACGTGTTCTGTGCTAAAGTTTAACCAGCAGTCGTATTGTGACAGTTTGTTTATAACACCTGTGTGGGCCATGGACATTTAACCTCATTAACACATGTAAGATATTGTCCTATTATTTAACACTTCTGAGGCTTTCGAAAACTGTGAAAAACTAACCAACGAACACATTTATTTTAAAGAATAAAACAAAACATTTTGTTCATAATTGTCGTTTATTGTCATTAACAACAAAAAGCTTAATTGTAAAAAATACTTTACAGGGCAAGTTAAGAATCATTTTTTACTCCGAATATGCGTATGTTATTACTTACGATAGTCAGACACAACAATCGATGATTTTGAACTTCCAGTGCACACACCTCCCTTTTCTATTTTTTTTTTTTTTTAATATCTCGCCCATAAGTCAAGTTGACTTTTTAGAGCATTTTCAAAAGCCGTTTTTGGTCGACTTATGGGCGAGTAAATACGGTACTAAAAAGGGTCAAAATTAACCGCACTGTACATTCTCCATGATAAGACCTCTCATGCTTCATGCGGGTGAAATAAAAAATTTGAGTTGACGCCTCAGATTTGAAAAAAGTAGGGTGGGTTAGTAAGGCTTGTTCAAGAAAAAGTAAGGTAAAAGTAGGAAATGTAGAAAAATTAGGGCCCACTTTCATCCAACATACCTCATCATTTGCAATTGCTTCACAGAATTCCTTACAGTCTAAATGTAGATATATGTCTGTGAGAGAATTCAGTAAATTCTTGGGAACAAATCCGTACTTCTCTGGAGTTTTCACCTTTAAGTTTTTACATTTTGGTCCACATAATTGTTGCAAGTTGCAGTTCAACATAGCAGCTAATCTATCTACAAGTTCCTGAAATTCAAAAAACAAAGGTGAACATTTGTTCCTTCACAGATTTCAATAGTCAATATTAAACTTAAACTTCGTCAACTCTGAATAGCTTACTGTAAATTATCTATATTTTAGTTTAAAACTATATATTTCACACTGATTGTGGACCAAGTTGATAAACTCACATTCATACATCTCAATGACCACTTCCTGGGTTACCAACCAGAACTAATTGTGGAGTCTGCCATTCAACCTTACCCATGACAGGATTCAAACCCACGAGGAGTCAGTGACTAGTGTTTCATATTGTACTGCTTGGAATTATGAGATCTAAAATTAACAAGGCTTTCATTTGTATGTTCTACAACATTTTGCAAGCAATATTTCGAAATAGTAAACCTAAAACACTACGATACCTGAATGACAGTTAATGTAAAAAGTTATCACGGAAATTGAATGCTACTGATTTTGATGCATACTGACTACCAATGAGTTAACTCGATGGGCAAGTAAGGTCAGCTTTAATTTGTTTTTTTATAACCCCACCTACTTCTATAAAATGTTTCTGAGATGTCTTGAGTTAGTAAAATGTTTTGGTATGTATAATTATATACATTTGAAACTTGAATTACCATAAAATTCAATTAATAAAAAAGGTATTACCTACTTACCCATCCACCTAAATTTTGCTTGATAAGGTCATAACTAACAAACAAATTTTCAAGGTTGGACTTGTAAGAATAATCTAAAGATGGAATAAATAAAACTTACAGGAATGAGAAATGGTTTCTGTATTTTGTCGGTGAGATAATGAAACATGTCAACAGTTTCAGTGGCCAGGGTGAGGTAAGATCTACACTGTTTCTCGTCAGTAGATAACTGTTGTTGTTGAGCTCTCTGTTGTTCCTGTAAAAACAACATAATTACAGCAAATGATATACACCTAAGGACCTGTATATCATGTTTTGATATCCTATGCATTTGTTGGGCGACCTACGGTGCACTTGTTGGAAGTGAATACATGATTGAAACGTTAGCTTCATCTTCGTTTCACAAATGTGTGTTTGGCATGAGATTTTCAAGTTCTGATGGTATTCTCAGCGTAACATCTACTGTCCCAACCTCCAAAAAAGGACAAGCTTTTGCGCTATATTTATGGCGTATGATTATTCTATTGTCAGATATTGAGCTAAATCTAGGCCCGACCAAGGACAAGTGTGGCCAAGGCTCTAGTCAGGAAAGCGACAAAAACATTTTTGACTTCGAACATCGAAGGTCTCAGATCAAAATTCCTGGTCCCAGATTTTGTTGCTTGTATATCACAATACGATTTAATTGGTTTTGTAGAAACTTGGGGTATCAATGTGAGCTACTGAATACAATATATGCTAGATTATGACTCAATATGTAGTAATGCGAAATTGTCCAATGTCTGTGGAAGGCATATGGGTGGAGTAACTGTTTTTGTGTGAGAAAAAACCTTATCAAAATTTGTAAAATGTATATATGTGAAAATTTAGAGTACAGATTTATTTTGAAAAATAAGTAAACAACTAGTTTGAAGAAATCACCAATATTGTAACATCATGTCATGTATCGTTCACAAATATCCCAATACACATTCAATTATTTACCAGCTGATGATACCAGAACTACATCATAACAAGTTGCAACTTCTGCTTGAGAACTGTTAGTCATAAATTTGCAATGGAATGTTGATAATAAAATTCTTATATATATATATTATACGTACACTTGACTTTGACTTCCACTCTTCAGATGCCATTTCTTCTTGGACCTCATGTATTCTCTTCAAACAATCCAGACTTTCATCCAACAAAAATGTTGTATCATTCATCAGCATGTTTACAAACTTAACAAACTGTTTACCTTGACTGCAAAAAAAATAAACAAATTTTAGAACAATAAAAGTCACACGGGTAACTCAGGGAAGACCAAATTCACAATTAAGAGCCTCTTCATGCAGACTCCTACCAAATAAAATTAAAAATGTCAATGAGTATCAAATAAAACTATATAATATTGTAGTGGAAAGAGTTCCACCAACTAACTGTGAAGAATGTGCATATTCAAAGGTTATATTTTCACAGGACACAGGTGAACCCCATTTTACTCAATCAATGGGCATAACTCTGCTCTTACTTAACAAATGCAATTGAAAAAACCCAGGTGCGCAATTTCATCTCATGACTAATATTTCTAAGAAGTTTTGTTACTCTAAGGCATTTACTTTTTTGGGACACAAACGACACAAGTTTTGTGGAACAGACAAGAGTAAATCTAAGTGCTCCCCCAAACAGTTGTGGGGGCATAAAAAATGAAGAATTTTGCATTAAAGTAAGAATACCAATAAATTGGTAAAATCACTCATCATACTTTTTCAGCAATTATAGTACAGTTATAACACTTTAACTAATTCCGCCAGTAAGTTATGTTCAATATCTACAGTTTCATAGTTTTAAGCTTATAGGTCCTATACCACTAGAATAATATGTAACACCAGGTTTGTGAAGCCAAACAAACAGCTTCTCAGGGCCGGCCATTATGTTACACAGTACTCAATACGAGATTTACACTCCAAATCTCAGATTCACACTAAAATCTTAAAGAAAGTGGATCACAAAGAGTTCTAAGCTCTCCTCACACCAATCTCCACACTCTGACACAAGAAAGTCAATTTTGAGATCTAAGTGCCAAGCAATGCTTATAATCCTACCCTCTTTTAATAAAATCGGACCTCGTTTGTTTGACTACCTTCTATTCGAATACTCGGTATCATCCGAAATAAAAATCAGGTCCAAATGTATCTTCTTGGACACATCCAATTAAATGGGCTATTTGAAACCATGTATTATTAGAAATAATATTTCGGAATAATTGAATTCAAATGAACGAGGTTGGACTGTAGTTTACTTCACTTACTTGGCTTCTTCAATCATTTTCAGCTGATGTGATGAAATACTCCACATTGACTTGAATATTATACTGATATGGTAACGTATACTGAACTTGTCGTAGAATTCGTTGCTTGATCCAGTCTGTTCAATATCTAAAAATAAAACAACATATTATTTACTTCAGCAATATCATGATGAGAGCAATGTGAAGGAACACACTGTAATTCACCAAGGCATGGTTGTGTGTGAACTATAGGTCTAGATCCACAGTCGTTGGTTCAAATCCTTCTATGGATTAAAATCTTCTGTGGTCATAATCCCTGAATTAGTGGCAAGTTATGATTAGAATCCAAAAATAATAAATTGAATAAAAGTTGTAATAAATTGTTTTAAAAAGGACATACAACAAATAATTCAGTAAATTCCATGACAGCTGCTACCGAGTTTACTATATTTTCATCAGATAGATGTTGGATAGCATTTTAATCCTGTATAGAAAGTAAGCACTTAAAGTCAGGACTGTGTGCTGGTAAACATTTTGATACTTATTGGCTTAAAGCTAATTCTACAAAATTATGTAATGACATAGTGATATTTTGTTACCTTTTGAATATTTTGCCCCTTGAATGTTCATTTACTGAGCAAAAGAAGATGTCATGCGTAAGTATCAATAATGTTCCATACACAGTTTTATTAATATTCATGGTTAATGAATTAACAATATGACTTATATATGATATTGGCATAATTTCAATAAGATAAAAAAAAATACGAAAAGCAAATCATTTGTTAATCAATAAGTTTTTAAATAATTCAATTCCTCTTGGCTTACCAGTATAAAACTGCATTAAAGCTGGAGCCAGGAACTCACGGGAAAGGTCATGCATCAAGACTTTCTCATGAGTTTTCTCCATACGAGGTTGAACATTCGGGTTAAATGAAAACAACACCTCCACTAACTTGGCCATCAAGTATGGATTATTTGAGTAATTGGCAGAACACACGAACACAATGAGTAGTTGTATAATATTGTCAGTGGCTGTATCTTCTAATACATGTGGCATAGCCCTGTAATGTGAAGGTAGAAATGTAAGAACATGAAGAAATGAGCGCTGCTATGGGACCTCTTCTGTAAGTGACGTCTTTTCAAGAAAACGCAACATGTGATGTCAATATTTGCAAGCAGGGACAATATTTACTCCATATGGTCACTTAGTTTTCATATTGCTGTATGGGGCAAATATTGCTTACTGTAAGTACATGGTGACATCACTTGTGACATTTTCTGGAAATTATGTCACTTAAAGAAGAGGTTGAAAGCAGGACAGTGGCACACAAATAGTATTTAATATGAACCTAATTCAATTAATTATTTAAATCTAGGTATTTATACACTTCTTATACCAATAGAACAGCTCTGTAATTTGAAAGAAAACATGTGAAATATGAGGCAGAATAAATATTTAATATGAACCAAGTTCCACTAATTATTTGCCTATGTGAATGTGTTATACATATTTCTAACCATGCTAATCAATACTTTCTCTATTCAAAATGCATTGTATACCTTGTAGGCATTACCAGGCTGTCAACTAACTGCTTTTTTAAAAAGTAGGGATAAAGTAGGGCTATTTTTTTAACCTTTGGAATATCAAAAATGGTAAAAATTCACAGACTGTACATTTCCAATGATTAGACCTCTGTGCTTCATTCAGGTGAAGTAGGGCTCTTGCAAGAAAAATAGGGGAAAAGTAGGTAGCAAGTAAAAAAATAGAGAAAAGTAGGAAATGTAGGAAAAGTAGAGCCCACTTGACAGCCTGCATTACTAAACCTAGTACATTCTGATAATGCTAGTGACTGGTGCGCATGTAAGTCTCACAGAAGAATGCTTTAAAAGTGTACGATCATGTCAGCTTTTATTTACAGTACATCTTCACAAGAAACTATCTCTCTTCAACAACATAATCAGGAAGAAGAACATTTCGTGTAATACAATTAAAACATCAGGTAAAATAACTAACGATCTAAATTTTACAAATATGTATGATTCATTTAATTTATACAAACTTGTACATACTGAGCAACAAAGAGAGTGAATTCAGCAACATCTTCAAGATAATATTCAGGTAGTGCAGCAAATACTTTTGGAACTTCTGTTGGCAAGGGTAACACTTGACTGAAATACAAACACACCATATATTACTAAGATTGTGTAAAATTGATAAGAGCATTAAACTTATATGATGCACATATTTTTGTTCATTTGTTTACCTAAACAAACATGAAGACTATACGTCATACTGTTAAAAACATCAATAAATATACATAATCAAAGAATACCCAAATAACATATTCCTCTGTATTTGTTGAAAGAGGAAGATTGTATTATCATGAAATTAAAAAAAAAATCCATTTTTTTAACAAGAAGATGTTTTTACAAGTTTTGTCTGTTAGAAAAGATTGTTTTCATCAGTTATACAACAATATGGTTCTTATTAAAGATGATTTATCCAATATAACAACAGTACTGGTTGAAGCCCATTCAGAAAGTTTACATCTGCCAGATACATCTTTAAACAAATGCCAGATATACTAGTCAGACAAGCAAACCCACCATTTTGTATTTGGAGAAACTTCACACCCTTATGACAATAAGATCTCATATGATGAACATAATTTGAACAGGTTTTCAAACTTTATATTTGATACAGCTTAATGTACTAAAACTCAATAGAAGATCTATGTATCCAGCAGCTGTTAAGAAACTATAGGAAATCGTACGGGTTGGTAGGCAGTTCATAAATAGAAACATGAACAAACTTATTTCTCCTTGGACATCAACCATTATACTAACAAGTTACAGTAAAACCTTCGTCAATATAAAAACATCAAAAATGTTGCCAATGTAATAGTTAGTCTCTTAAGGGAAAGTTCCACATCATTTGAGTAACAATGTACATACTGAGAGAACAAAATTATGTGGAAATATTAGACTTTGTCGAAAAAGAGCCAGCCTTTTTCTTCCAAAAAATTTAACCTGCTTTGTTTAAAGTAAACTTTCTATTTTTTTTACTGAACTATGAGTTTTTATCATGCACACCAGGCAATCAGACTCATAAGGGAAACTCTGGTGTAGTGCATAATAAACTTGGGTTTCCTGTGTTTATGTCAAGAAAAATACAAATATTTACCCTGCATTGACTGGATCAGCAACCTTAAGCATGTACTCAGATAACAGACTATAGAACTGTAAACATCTTCTCAGCAACGACTCATCCATGATGGCAGCCTCAGCACAAAGCTTACTCTTCTGTAATCTCTGCAATACAAAACATTACTTTTCTGTAATCTCAACAATACAAACATTCCTTTATGTTATCTCGACAATACAAAACATTACTTTTCTGTAATCTCAACAATACAAAACATTACTTTTCAGTAATATCAACAATACAAAACATTACTTTTCAGTAATATCAACAATACAAAACATTACTTTTCTGTTATCTCGACAATACAAAACATTACTTTTCAGTAATATCAACAATACAAAACATTACTTTTCAGTAATATCAACAATACAAAACATTACTTTTCAGTAATCTCAACAATACAAAACATTACTTTTCTGTAATCTCAACAATACAAAACATTACTTTTCTGTTATCTCTACAATACAAAACATTTCTTTTCTGTAATCTCTACAATACAAAACATTACTTTTCTGTTATCTCGACAATACAAAACATACTTCCATAACTACTGATCATAAAAAAGATTTGCATAAAATTGTTTTCATCTAATCTGTCATAGCATTCTGTAAATACATTGCCAGAGATTTATGAAGAAATGCATACAATAAATTTATCAAGTAGCAACAACACGACCGACACATTATTAGGAAATTATAACTTAATACCAGAACTGTAAATGTTTTCAACTGTAACACAGACATTTACCAATAAAACCTAGATAGCTGAGAACAATATCAATTCCATAATCAAAATGGCTGATGATTAAGAACAAGGGAGGTAAATATTGTAGATGTTGGAATTATCCATAAATATTTTATTCATAGGTAAGATATATCATGAGTGGTCATAACTGTCATAATGTTTCAAATGCTTGTTTTTATCATTTTCAGAAAGCTTGCACAGTAAGTCCAGTGAATGAGGACCAATCATGCCATATCTTCTGTATAAAACATTCACCAAACAATACCTGGTGCTGAGATTTGTATTTCTTCATGATCTGTCTATTTCTAGGAGCTTGTGGTAGATGGCGCCACAAAGCCTCGGAACTCTCCATCTCCTCAACGATACGAGAAAGCTCCCTTATTGCACGTAGACAACGCTGATGTTTCCTCACCGCTGGTAGTATAGACAGATGATGACAGAACATTGTTACTGTGAAACATTCTGTAGGAAATCTTGCTTCCGTCCATGGATGACTCTTATCCTTTCCTGTAATAAAACATAAATTAGTGAGTATCTTAAAGTGTCTCAATTTAGCCCCTTTTCTAATACAAGCAGTCCAAAGGCAACATGTTGAGTCCGCCAATTGTAAAGAGATGTAGAGAATACGGTTATATAATGTGAAATTTGGTCTTTGGTAAACAAAAGCTGATGAATCAAAAAGTAGTTCAGACAATTTTCTTTTTCAATTTTCAGCAACAAGATAAGAATGCAAATAATTATATCACATATAATATTCAAATTAACAAGACATTAATTTTCTATAAAATAAAATGTCAAACTTCGTACAAAATAGATATTTAACAATGTCAACATCATTTAAGCGCGTCTACGTCACTTTTGTTTTGTTGTGATGTCGCACGTGAGTTGTTATTTCACCAGTGAAATATCGAAATTAATACATGGGTGTTATAACCACTTCTCAACACCGTATGTTATGTTATAAACCAAATTATCTAAGCTTCACTGTTATGGAAGCACTACATTTATTTGAATCACTTGTTGGTCCCCTTCCTAGACTAGACAATCAGTACCAGCGTCTTCTGAGAAGGTTTGGTCATATGCCATTGGTGAGGTTCAAACCCACAACATCTTGCTACAGAGGCTGACACCTTGTGATCTACTTTATTATAGGATTTAGGCAGACTAGATAAATTGATGGTACTCACTGAGATTTTCAATCCATTCTTCAGCTTCTTGAGAAGACATCTTCAATCTAGCTTCTGATTTATAACTCACTCTGCATTGAGATTGGAACATATAATACTGGTCCACCTGTAATACATACATTCAATTTGAAATCTAACTACTGAAAGTGTCTGAGTTCATAAACTAATCCATACCTATCCTATTTATTTTACATCAATTATGAGGAAAGTTGTGACAACTTGCATTCATTACTCCATATACTTCCTGGGATTGTAACCAGTAAAAGTTTCTTAATCAGTGATTATGATGACTATGGCAGAATTCAAACCCATAACCTGCGGAATCAGGAGTCACGCACACTTTATCCCTAAACCACCATGCCTCCCCAGTCCATTCTTTAATATAGATGGTAGATTAATCACTGCCCTCTTCACAAGTATTTCTCAAATTGCAGCAGTAACACAATGTTTTTCACACATTAATTTGAGCCATTTTTAGGTTTGTTAATGTGTACCATCGTGTTGATGAAGTTGTATAACTTGCTCTATATCCATTTAAATCTCCAGAACAAAAAAAGTTAAATCTTATAATACTAGGTGATCCACATTTCTTTCATCATATCAAGACATTTGTCAGAAAATATTGTAGATTTATCATAATTGATTAATAATAGGATAAAGAAGTTAAAAATTGATCATGGAAGTTAGGCTCAAATTCCCCTTTTTATCTTTCAAAGAACAAAAATTTCCCCCATTTGTACCAGCTCCCAAAAAGCTGTCTAGTGCCCTGAAATTACGAATAATACACTAATATACAATCAGTTCAAACTCAATGCATATCTACTAAATAAGTTTTTGATGAAAAATGTAACACCACAACCCAAGTTAGTAATCACCTACCTTGTCTAATGTCACTTTGAGGCAGAGTTTTTGAAGGACACTAAGCATGTTTATCATGAATCCTTCTCCAGCTACCATATTCTCATTAACCTGAAATAATTAAACAAATCATTTCATGAATACCATCAATATAAATTTACACACAATATAAATTTACAATCATTACAAATATACAATCAATAAACTAATATAAATTTACATTCTTAATAAATTTACAATCAATACAAATACACACACAATATAAATATACAATCAATATAAATTTACAATCAATATGAATTTAATCAGCTGACATATTTGCTTAATTTCGAACACTGGTACAAATAGTGATTTTGTATTAGCAATAGATGTACTGATTGGGACACCCACAAACAATGTTTGTTTAGCATAACCCGCCCTGGAAATCAAGACCCCCTCTTGAATGGCCTCTACTCAAACAATTGTTGAGGTGTTCGAGGGTCTTATGGGGCAGCATAATAATAGTAGCAACTTATGGTTTTTAAAAAATCAGCCTGTAACCTAATCGCTAGAGCATCTATGCCCTTATCGGTGGAATTGTGACTGGGGTATTACTTACCAATCAAAATGTTGCTGGATGGGGTTATGTCAAACACACAATTTGATCAGGATGACCTTGTAGTTTGGTTAACAGTTCGAAAAAAATTCACTTTGCTGATTGGTAAAATAATCAAATATTTCCCTACTTACAACAATTTGAGATTTTTTAGAATTTCTGTCCAAAGATGTAGATATATAGTTCATGGCTGCCTCCCTTGTTTCAGCATTCAACAAAACGGCATGTAAGATTTTATACAACTCCTCCTGTAAATCAAGTTACAAATCATTGGTAAGTCAAAGTAATGGAAAGTTGAAAGAGACAAGCATTATCTTAATTTGTCTACAAAGTCATGGTAAAGAAAATTAACGGTTATTTTCGATAAAAACCTAGAAAAGTGTAACAAACACAAAATACAGTTATGGAAAGCTTTGTGATTTTTTCAAATAGGTAGCTAGGTTTCGCTGACTGAAGTTGATGCTTAACAATAATAAAAACAGTATGGTCTTAATTGAAGTTGTACGAACAGGTATCACAAGCCATGCCAAAAAACTTGGAACTTTTGGGAGATTTCATTACATAAGAAATATATATATAAATGCAATGTACCCTGAGATACTGCATCCTATGTTGCAATGACTGATGTACAAGTCTGACATTATCTGGAGTCAACACATGTCCTGAGAAATGTTTCTCTACCACTTTGGTCTGTAAATAAAACAACATGCAAAATACAGAAAATTGGGAGTGCAAAATAAGGTTTTTGGCGTACATGAATTTTACAATCATAGTTTAAACAAATAGATACTTGTAAAGGAATGACCAGTATGTAAGGATAGCAGTCTGTGCCACTGATGTATGAACAGTTTTACTCACAGAAAATCATAAATCAAAACAAGACGATATGGCGATGTGAGACATATAATTACAACATATTAATATCAACATTGCAGGTACTACTTCAATCCTATACAAATTAAACACAGATCAATAAATTGAATAAGACTGAAATAATTAATATTTTTGGGGGAATGCAAACTTGGATCACAACCAGTTGAAGTAACTAATTGCCCAGAAGAGTTTACTAGTTAATTACATAGTTTCTCTGTTGGGTGCCTCATATTTACTGGAAATTTGTACATTCAAATTGGGGAAAAAATTTACTTTTTGTCATTGGAAATATAGCCGAATAATGACTATAAAAACAGCTGTAAATAAACCCTGACTTACGTTATCCTCAGCAAACACACTAAGACCAAAGAATGGCCCGAGGAATGAGAGTTTGGTCACTTCCATACCAGATGCCTGACTGAACACATCAGGTAACCAATTAGACATCTGTACCATCTGTAAATTATTGAACACAAAAACATTTCATAAGTACCATTGAAAATCTTATAAGTCGCACATGATCAGAAATGATAACAATAACAAATAATTTTTTGGTCTTTTAATCTACTGGACAATAAATGGAAGGCAGTAATTGTTCTAATTTATGTGTATGGCATATGTAAATACCAACATGGCATGATAATGCTGCTTTTGCAGATTTTCCGATGCTTGTGGTGCTAGTTTTCAAAATATGTCAGTCAGATTTGATAACTAAGTAATTAATTTGATAAATGTACAAAACTTTCTTATCAGCTTGGCAATTTTGAGACAACTGTGTAAATAGCTGGTTAGAGTCTTAATAGCCAAAGGTTTTTAGTCTTCCCACTAGCTTTATTCTAGATCATTAGAGATTAAGAATCTAAAACCAGCTTGAATATTCACACAACAGCATAATACAGTTCTAACCTACCAAGCTACATATAGGCCGCACACTGCCACATTTGACTTCGACTAATTCGTTGAGCACCGACAGCACATCACGATAATCATCGTTGTCCAGGGACAGGGTGATTATATGACAGTGTAGACTTTGTAATACAGGAACGAATACCTACAACAACAAATATAACAATGGTTGTTAATTTTTAATTCACAAAAGAAACCTTACTTGATTTCAATTCCAACCAAAGCCCAAATGTTCATGCCACCTAAGTAATGTTTTTTTATTTCCTACAACAAGAGCTTGTAGCTTACGAGCTAGAGGATATACATCAATGTCATATGATATACATTTAAAAATAAATAAGAACAAGCTTGTGCTAATTAAAATTAATTTCAGCTTGTCTCAGAGTTTGGGTAAGTGGGTTATGTCCAAGAATGCATATGTCAAGCACTCAAAACTTGTGAGTGAACGGGAGGCATACTGGTTGATGAGTGCCTGACTCCTGACCCAAAGGCAATAAGTTTGAATCTCCTCTTGGGCCAAATTGAACTTAATAATCGTCTAATAATTGCGGGAGTTCACAACCCAGGAAGCAGTCATCAGCAGTAATTGGAAACAATTTTTAAACTTGTCTCAAAGTCCAGGTCTAGGCTTGACATAGTTTTCAATAGTTGGTAGACATATTTGAAAAATGAGTAATTAAGTTAATAAACTGATGTGATTTTATCATTAAATTGGCCATTTCGAGACAATTACTCACAAATTGTAGTAGCCAGAATGGAGTTTACATAGCCAATGGATATTTGGCCACTTACAAACTCTAGCCTAGCAGGTGAAAAAAATTAATTTAAATCCAGCTAGAGAGATGTAAATATTACCTTCTTGAAGGTATCTGTATCACGCTGTGTAGTATAAACAAGCTCTGGCAGAAAGCCTCTAGGCAGATTATGTGATAGAAGATATGGTAACAGTATCGACATTTCTGCCTGAGATCTGAAATGGTAAAATAATAATACTACATAACACAGTTTACCAAATGTGTCTGACTATATGTCTGGTAATAATTCATACTGCCAGGTAAAAATTCAAATTTTATGGTAATCAAAAAAGGAAGTATTTTTCTGTTGAGTGCAGACTGGCTCAATTTGGCAAACTCTGAAATAATGTATGACTCGCATATATACTGTGTTAGGCTACGGACACACGTGCATAAAAGTGAATATTCAATCAAGTGATCTACCATGCAAACTTGTACAATACATTTTGGTTTGGCAAACAATCTCGTGAAATTCATCAACGGATGAAAGCATCAACTCTATATGCTTCTTTATTTTAAATCAAGTACGCAATAAATACTAAATACATAATAAGCTGAAAAATACCTGGGTTGTGTCAGATACCCCTGGAGAACTAAGGATGTATGACATACACATTGATTTCTGGCTGATGACAGCATGTCACTCATAGGTGGAACACTGGCTCTCTGCAAAATAAATACACAATCATAATTCATATACTGAAGTTTTACATGTGTGAGAAAACAAATTGCGAAACAGGGGCTTACATAACATGAAATAAATTGTCTCATGGATACATAACATGAACTAAATGGTTTCCATGGTTACACAACATCAAATGAATGATTGCCATGGTTACACAACATCAAATGAATGGTTGCCAAGGTTACACAACATCAAATGCATGGTTGCCATGGTTACACAACATCAAATGTATGGTTGACATGGTTACACAACACCAAATGAATGGTTGCCATGGTTTTACTTTTATTTATTTATATGTGGTTTTATGGCGCATCGACAGCTTCGGTCATATAGCGCGCAAGGAGATTTTACAACATCAAATGAATGGTAACCATGGTTTTACAACTTCAAATGAACGGTAACCATGGTTTTACAACTTCAAATGAATGGTTTTCATGGTTTCAATACATCAAGACTTCTGTTGTCATGGTAACATTTTATCAACTACATTATTGTCATGGTTACTTTATCTCACCTTTGGAGCCATTCTTTCTTCTACAGCTATACGTTCATAACTATCAACTAAGTAGTTTATCATGTCCACTTCTTTACAATTTTCAAGGCGGAGCTTGCAGGTAAATTCTCGCCGAGGTTGATCAGGGGTCACTGTCATAGGACTGGCACTGGAATATTCATTAAAACCTTTATTTAAAAAAATCACAATGACCCTTAAATAATAAAATATTCCCCTATATTGATATTATGAGGGAAACTATCAGTATTACTTAATTCTCTGCAAAAAGAAACTTCATCAAATATGAACTAGAACACAATATGTATTTTGACAGAACTTAATAATTTATGCAATCTTGTAAGAAGACCATCAGACAATACTACACACCAAATGTCAAAGCTGTAGACCTTATGGTTTTGGTCAAAAAGATTTTCAAAGTTTTCACTTTTAAAATTTATTTTTAGCTCCTGTGACCTAACTATGTAACAGACCGAAACAGTTTATACAACTTTGAAATATGACCACCTAAGAATCATTCCTGTGAAGTTTGGACAAAAACCCTTCAGTGGTATAGAGAGATATGTTGTTTTAAGAAAATGTTGACGGACCAAGGCACAACGACGGACATCCAACGATCCTAAAAGCTCAGATGAGTTTTTGGTCAAAATCCTATACGAGTCTAAAAGCAATGAATTATCTTGTAATTGTACAAACAATAACACAACCAGTTCATATTGTAATCCCAACCCTTATCATAGACAGACTCCTTATCAGCTAAAAATGTACCGGTTTGGATAACTAGTTTATAAATTAGTTTATAAATTAGTTAATAAACGGCAGGTCCTTTGAGTTTCATTTCCAAAACTGATACTAGTAGTCTCGATTGAAGTAAATCAACAAGAGACAATCAATAAGCATGTACACAATGTGACATGTAACTGTTAAGGACATTTAAATAAAATTTTGATATGAATATTTGTGTCTCAATTTCTTTAAAATTGTCTCCACATTTCAAAAGCTTGGCAAAACACTAATCTTGTATACATACTTATATACATATATAGTGCAGTTTTATTAACCCCGAACATATGAATATATTACCAGTACCATTACATTTCGAAATAGGTGTATTGAAATGTTCGTGTTTGTTTGTAAGCTTGTCGGAGAAAAGGCCGCCGTAAAGTAATCCAAACAGCAGTTATAGCTTTACGCAATAGAGAAAATTTCCTTACCTAAATTGGCATGGATCGGTCCTGAAAGTTCATACACCTGTTCGCAGTCAATATAACAGCACTATATATACATATTAAAAAATAAATGTTATTACCCCATGGGACTAGATCCATACTGTTTCATGGGTGACACATCTGGTGTGATAGATTTCAAACTCAGTATTGGATTACTGTCTGATTTCTTTAACAAGTGCAAAACTTCCATAAGTGTCTGGTTTATCATATCTGTTACATTGACATCAGCTGAAAAACGATATCTTCAAATATCAATATCAGGATAATAATGATAAACATGAAGGTGAACTTTATGAATGCATAGGAAACAGATGTGGCTCACAAATATAAATGATTCATACCACTCGACACTCAGTACCAAGGTGTGGAATCATACTCTGCTGTGTCTGAGTTTGTTGATTTAAGAGAG
Source organism: Mactromeris polynyma (assembly GCA_032209605.1). Lineage (NCBI taxonomy): Eukaryota > Metazoa > Mollusca > Bivalvia > Venerida > Mactridae > Mactromeris > Mactromeris polynyma. The sequence goes on from JASFXZ010000114.1 coordinate 155,968, forward strand.
TGAAATAAACTACAAAGCTTGCTGACTGCAGAGAGTTCTTTTTGTCACACTTTCTCATATTTAAGTGTGACCCTTAGTATGAGTTTAAGCTGTAGGTCCAAGGGGTTCCATTTGCCTGTGGAGTTGACTCTTTGACACACTGGAATTTCCAAAAGGCCATATTTTGACTCTTAGGATTATGACTGAATGGTCAATTTTTCTCTAAAATTATAGGTAATTTGGTCATTAAAAGGTTAAATACAGTCAAAAATTATCAAAATGACCCCAGAGATTCAGCACCTAGTGCAACCCCTGGGTCTGGAGTTAAATTCTGGAAATTAGCAGAATTTTTTTCTGCTTGTGAAACTTCCGAAATCTCCAATGCCTAAAATTTTTATTACTAGAAAAACATTGATTTATACTATAATACACACCTTCATCTACACCTTCTAGAACATCAGGTAGATACAGAGCTGATGGTGTCTCTTGTTGGAATGACACTTGAAATATGCGACATATAGAGCTGACCATTTGGTCAGTCGTAGCCTCCGAACCAATACTAGTATCCTGTAATAAATAGCACATATAGATATAACGATTATTTGTAAACTGAAATATTTCCACAGAAGGTGCTCCTACTTTACCCCCATCAAGGGGCATAACTCTGCGCTTACTAAAAATATCTGATAAAAAACCCAGCTGTGCTTTTTCATGTGATAAGTTGAGAACAAATATCACAAACAAAGTGCAGAGCCAACCAAAAAAACACAAGGAAATATGAAAAAAATGTGTGTACAAACTAGTACAAATTCAATTAAAACAATTTCAATGGCGGCAAAAACACAAGACAAGCATTAATGAATGGTGAAAAGAGGCGTATCACATTGGAATGGTCAGTGGCAAAAACAACACTAGCGGGTTTCAACCAGGTTCAATGACGCAACCAACCTCACACTTATCCTACTATCACCCAAATAAGAGAAACACTGTAGATATACAGAGCTCTAGAAATTGTTTTCAAAGACACTTGTCCCAGACTAATGGAAATGTAAAATTTGACATGTCCAACATAGGAAGCTAGTTGTCCGAGAATATCAGTCAATTTAGCAACAGATAAACATACACAATGATAGTTCTACAATCTAAAATTAATAATCACATGAATGTGTGTGTGGAATTCTAAGGTTTGTCTTATAACAATTGGTGACTTGTCCAGGACTAACTTCAACTCAACTTTCGGTAGCCTGATTCAGCATTAGTAGACAAGTCTGTGCATTGGGCTAGTGGATTTCATGAGTCCAGATATATAAGAAAATTCCTGTTGGACAATTCTCAAACTAAATGTGTTGAGTTTTTGTTAAAATCACACGCCTCCCAAACTGCATTTGAAAAACTCACTAAATGACCTTGACCTAATATGGCCAACTGTTGTGTTTCCTATTTCTTCTAGTTACTGGTATGGTAAACAGTTGAGCCAAGTTATTTCAAAACCCTTCCAGAGAGTAAAAAGATATGGGGAGATACAGTTTTGTGAATGAGGACCAGCGACATCATGTCTTTCCAAGTTTCCGAGTACACATAATAAAACTATTTGTATATATCTAAGAGCAAGAGAGGCTTTCATATCATCTGCAATGAACTTACTTAATTTTTCAGATCTTTTCTGGTCAACTAATACCAATAAGTGTGAACATATTTGTTCAGATATATATTGCTTGATTAATGAAAACATTTCATGACTGGAGGTTGTATGAATGTCTTCACACACAAATTAGTTGTAACTGAAGTATGAGAAATATCTTGAAAACAGCATTATCGAATAGTTCTAAAAATCATGATGCTTACCCTTCTACGTTTAACATCTTGCCTGCTCTCTAATTCATCAACTTCCATCGTTTCAATGCCAGAATCTACATCCATCTGAGATTGGGACCTGTATAATCGTTTAAAACAACATTGATTACTATTTAAACAGACAACTCTAGTAAAAAACACCAGCTTGTTAAAAAAATTGAAGTTTTTTAAATTGTATGATAATACAAATGTATTTTTTTGACAAATACAGAGAAATACTTTATTAATTTATTCTGTGATAATGCATATTTATTGAAGTTTTAACTAGATCAAGAATAGTTTTTATGTTTGTTTAGGTAAACAAATGAACAAAAAAATGAGCATAATATATCTTTTAACAGTTTCAGCACAAATTCACAAATAAGTTAAAGCTACTTGTACTTACTGTTTTTCGGAACAATCCATTTCTACAGTTTGAGCGGAATCTCCAGCAATAGGTTCAACTTTCAATGATGCTGAAATATCAAGTTATATAAAACTTGAGCTGTCATTGTTTCAGCAAAATGCATATCAATGATATCACTTTATCTGATGAGAAATAGTGGCGATACATCGATATAAAGTATTGTGTACAAAAATGTCATTTACATGCTTGCAGTTCACAATTGCATATATTTTCACTTCCAAGTTAAATGTCTCTTACATGCTTATGTATTACTTTGACCATCTTGTTTTCTCACTATTGTGAAGTATACATGTGTGCTTTTTTCCAAAATAAATAAGAAAAATATTAGTTATCTTCAGTTATTTAATTTTCCTTGAACACATTTGATAGGTATGGCAAAGTTTTAGACATAGCTTTTTGACAGAGCACACGGCTTCCATTTTAGTTTTGGGTGAGTTTTCGTCGTTTTCATCAGACATGTATCTATTATTCATAAGTATTGATTTTTCAAACATACCGGATATTGATAATCGATCAATGATTCAATGCAATAATATCAATCATACATCAATATCATATCTATCGATGACAGGTTTACATAAAACAAAATGTTATGAACACATAATTTACAAAATGAATCATCAACAGAAGCTGTGGTCTTTTAACTTTACCATTCACAATTACCAATGATTTTTTCCACTTTTAGGGGAATGTTGGTGGGGCCCTTGAGAGTGGAAAACAGTGCTGTGAGGTGGAAAAGGGGACAATAATTTACACCACAATACCAACATTTCTGTTTGTTAACCTTTTTTCAGTGGTACAAATATACATGTAAATTACAGATCAGTATCATGAGATATGTGCCAATATAACAATATTACTAGTCAATGTTTCTGGTTTTCTGACTGAATATTTCTACAATGCTGTGCGAGGGGGATTTGACACAGAATATGGGAAAAATACATACTTTTCGTCAGACAATGGGGCCAAATTTTGGTCCAAAATTAGCCTGCAAAAAAACAGCGATTCTCAACCTTTCATTACATTGAAACATGTATCAGTACTCACCAGGAGGTGTTCTGTCTGGATGTCGAGATGGTGTGATAGGTGCCGAAAAAGGACTAGATTCCCCACTTCCCTGTGATGACTGTGTCTCCATTTGTCCTGGAGATTCTGAGACAGACTGACTATCTGCTGTTGATGATGAGTTGGACGCCTCATCTTGTGAAGGTGTTGATGGTGTGGTAGGGGTACCTGGGGTACTGCTGTTACCTTGGAGACGGGCAAGACGACGTCTTCTTATCTGAATTAATAAAAGGTAGAAACACGTAAAATATATATAAACAAATCCACATAAACAAATAGTATTATACAGGGGTGAGTATTTTCATTTTTCAGATGAATTCGTTCTTTAGGGACAAAAAGTTGTTAAATTGTCAGACTTAGTCAGATATGTGCAAACATGATAATTATGTTTAGGGGAATGTTTCTCATGCATAGAAATATCCTCTGATTTTTGGAAAGTTCCACTTGTGTTGTAAATAAGAATTCTCATCCTTGAAAAAAAAATCCTGTAAACATCACCTTCAACATATTTATACAGTTCCATTTAAATCAAATGGAGCCATACACCAGAATATCAATTATTTAAGTATGAACAAACTGGTAAATCCAGTCTGCCAAGCACAAATAATTGATGCACTGCACTACTAACATGAATAAACTTGAAAAGTTCCCATACGGACAAAGTTGACTTAAAAATAACCAATAAAACATTATAGTGAACATTCTTAACTACTTTAGCTTATAAATGGATGAGAATTGAGAGAACTATGGCCAGTAATTCAATATACACTTGGAGCCACTTTTAACCCGACACTTTTCAAATTCGATTTTCTCGAATAAGGATCAAGATATTTATTTTGAATTATATATTATATTGTTTGGCAGCATATATACTGTACAAAAATGATAACATCTTTCAACTGAGAAGATCAGTCGCTTTGCACGTGGGACAGGTACTGTTTCACCATTTTGCAGATGGAAATGTAGGCAAGCGAAAAATATTGATTTTCATGTTCATTTTATTATTTTAGAACGCAATTCAAACCGTGAAAACAGAATTGGGATTTTAAAATCAGTAATGGTTCAAATGAATTATAACCAAGAGCGCGGTCACCCTTTTGCCATGTTACAGACCAGTCAATCACTCAGACACGTATGTAAATGTATTTTATTTATATAGCAATGATTTTAAGTGCAAAAATACTCAGTATCAACCTGTTCACTATAAATCTTAACAAAAAGTGTAAATTTATCTGTACAAACAATTTACATTGTATTTTGTTTATTTTACAGGTAGCACCTGCCGAGTGGACGATGAGCCCAGGTGGTCTTGCGGTAGGCGGATCATCTTCAGATTACAGATGTACTGCGAGGACGACAAATGGAACGCACAAATTAGACCCATAAGTAGACAAACAGTCCTCAGACGGCTCCACAAACAGGGAATAAGAGCTAGGGGACCATTCTAGAGCCTTATTCTGACACCACACCACACCACCGGCAGCAGTGGGAGCGATGGGCCCGTCCTCACCAGCGTATGACTCGGGCAGAGTGATTAAAGGTCTTGTTTACGGACGAGAGCCGGTTTAACTTGTACCACAATGATCGAAGGTTGCAGATGTACAGACGTCAAGGTGAAAGATTGAACAACGCTTGTGACATTTTGATCCCAGTAGCAATTCGGCACCTACGAGCCTGTGGACGTGGCATGGTATTGTTGCATGATGGGGCACCGGCCCATACAGGGCGTGCAACACAGGCATTACTGCAGCAGCGGAATGTCCGGCGGCTGCCTTTCTCTTCCAAGTTGCCAGATCTCAATACTATTGAGCATGTGTGGGACAAGCTAAAGAGAGTACGGAGGCGACTGGCATCCCCTCACAATCGGCGTGAACTAGAACAGGCCTTGTACAGGGATGGAGGAATATTCCCAAAGGTTTCATCCGAAAATACATACTGTCGATGAGACAAAAGTGTGTGCACATCGTAAGAGCCATGGGAGGACACACAAGGTATTAGTTACTTGAATGTACGGATTTTATTGTGATTCGGTGACTTTTCACAGTGTTGGAATTTTGTTTTATGTCATTTTGTGAATTCAGATTTTACAAGGATGTTTTTATCTGTTAAGTTTTATATGTATTTTTTGATCAATTGAAATAAAATTTCTACTAAGTATGTATGATGTGTTAAATTAATTCCAAATTTGACTGAAATCTGCTTACAAATAATCCAGTTATACCGAATTATATAAGTGTCGGGTTAGAAGTGGCTCCAAGTCCAAGTGTATATATGTACAGTATGGTCCTACATAACACATCTAAGATTGCAATAAAGATCTATTCAGAATTATTCACACTTGACTGGCTTATACTGTATAGTACATTACCGAATTTATATTAGTCAATTTAGTGCACATGATTTATAAAATTGTGATATGGTTTTGTTCCACAAACTTAATCTTTTCAAGTCACGTTCCTCCTGAAAGATTTCAATGCCACGTATCTTCTGAGGTCTTCAGCAAATGAGATGGATACTTACACTTATGTAAGTCATTTTCTAACTCATAAGGAGCAGTCCAATACGATGATGAATTGTTCATATTATAAGATTTATATATAAAATAAAAGAATCAAAATTGATACAAACATGGGGAAATGTAAGCTTTTTATACAACTCATTGCTTCCTAATACTTGTTCATGTTAATTGCACACATTTTTGTATATATATTACTAAAGAGTGTGTGCGGACGTCAAGTGATGCAAATACAGATGGATCTAGGTGAACAAAACTTTTTTTTATTATTAAAAGCAGACATCTTAAGATAATTTGATGTAACCATTACCAATACTAAATTGATGTAGTGGTGTGGGGTTAGATGGCCGCCCGGTAGCTTCAGTAGAATGCCATACTGGTAAAAGGTCAACTTGGCCCACATCCAATCTCGGCCCGGTCCTACTCGGCCCACTTTTGAAGCGCAATGAAACTGCAAAGTTGTTCACCTTCGGCATACTAAAGAAGGTGATAGTAGTAGTCTTTTTAAGCGCAATGAAAAGGCGAAGATATTCATGCCGAAGGTGGTTGAGTAGTTAATTGGGGGGGTCATAATTATTAAACAGTTTGAATTGTATATATATATATGCGGATGTTTAAACTATCAATTAACTTTGATGTACAATACATATGAAAGAAAATGATTTGTTTGGATTCCAAGTATACTGTGCTTTTGTGATTTTTTTATTGTTTGTTATTTAAACCAATATTATGAAATAAATATTAAAGGTTTTCGTATGGTCTACTTTGTTTCAAATCTATAAAGAATAAAATAATGATACAATGTGACACGGACATATAAATGGTTTATATATCCGTAAATATGAAAGAAATACCTCTCATAAGTGTTTGTGAGTAAAAACTGCGTGACAAACTGTGAAACATGTTCAAATTATATATCAGATACCAAAATATTCAACACTTAAAAGGTTCATATATACCCCCTCAATTATTGGGCTGAGTTCGAAAGCGGGCCGAGTAGGACTGGGTCAAAATTGGAAGTGGACCGAGTTGACCATGAATCGCCATACTAGTGTTTAGGGGGTCGTGGGTTCGAGCTCCGATATCGGGCACACTTTTCCCCCTTGATTTTCTACGAAACTGAAGCTAGCTGCAATAAACTAAATGCCTAATCAAAAAAGGGTTTCAAAAAATACAAATATAGATCTACAATATGATGGAATTCATAAAAAAATCAAGGATCCATCATCTGTAGGCTAAAGTGTAGGTGAAACAAATCAAGCACGGTACCAAATAAAACATGCACGACACACGTATTGCTGAGAACAGTATATCAACATAGTGCCAAAACAAATAAACCACTAACACGAACAATCAAACCATTAACAACATGTGCTTTTCATCATGACAAGCAAATAAACAGCTGATTACACTGAACAATCGTGTTACCTCGTCTGGCGTTAATTCGCTCATGTTGTGATCTCTTCTTTCACGAAGCTGCTAATTTTTCAGGGAAAGTAAACTTTAGTTCGAGGAAATTGGCATCTCTACACTGGTTTAACACAATTAAATTGGCGATTTTCAACCTATTCTAGAACAAAAACACAACCAAACAAAAAAGCTGATGAACGTCTGATTCACCCGGAAGTGTTTCTGACGAATCGGATGACCTCGGTTTTCAAACAGATTATCTCCCTTAGAAATTGAATCAAAGTACTGTTGAAAAGAGGACCGACATTGTGTTTTCGATACGACTGAATATTATGTATGAAATGAAAATATTTGAAGTAAATTCACAACACTGAATGATTAATTAAATAGTTCTGGCTAAAGCTTATATTGAAAGACAGAGTACAAATAATTTTCAAATATATTATAGCACGGACATATGGTTTATATATAGGCTATGTCCGTGATTATAGATTCTAATTGATCTGTTCTTTAATACACGTATATATACTTGTATGCATTTTTTAGAATATATTTCCCTCAAATACCCTTCAAATACATACTTGTAAGTCCTTCTGATTTGGTTTTTTGTTCAATCACTTAAAACAAAGAATGAAACACAGTCCTTGCCGTTTTATAAGGCTTGAGCAAACCAAAAAATGACCAAAAAAGTTACACCAAATCCTGGACCCGCCCCTGAAAGCGTACACAAACAGGGCATAGCGTGAACAGATTAATTGAGAGTAACTCATTGTGGCGGGGTTTGGGAGGGTACCCCCGTCCACACACACACGCCTCACATTGTTATTACATTTTTCGATTTTTTAACACTTTATTATTTTTAACCTTTCATTCTAAATTTGAATCACATGAGTATATGAGCATGACGCGAGACGTGTCTGGTACACTTTATGCAGATAGGGAGTTTGTAAGACGCCTATCAGGGGCGTATATTCCTATAAGCCTTTATTCGAAAAATAAAAAAAAAACAAATAACCAAAACTGCAATTAAGTTATCAGATCTAAGAAACTGAAAACTGTAAACTGGATGATATCGATATTGATCTACGATCTTCTTGTTATAAAACCAGTACATGCGCAGTGGCTCGTAAATGCGATGAAAAAAATGAAATGGTTACAGAGTCTTTAAAAAGGCTGACCTATAAACAATAGCAATGTTTTTGATGACGGAGGACTAACATGCTGCACATGTATTAATTACTTACATAACTGTGAGCCAATGTTTAACTTGTAAGTCAGTGCTCAGAAATAGCCAAAATTAAACCATCGCCAATAAATCAACGTATACAGTATATTAAAGGGAAACTGGTAAGAGATTAGCATTTTTGTTCAGGGGAGTAAACTCTGTATTCTTTCTGGAATGTGCACGGATTAACTGGCTAATAAGAAGGATAGTGACGATATCGTTAACTTGATTCCAAATTGAATTTAGCGACCATGTACCTATAGGTGTAATTTTCTCTCTGTTGAAATAACATTGTTGACAAAGCCCATGAGGGCATCTACTGACTACATTGTGCACATGGATTTTTGATAAGCATATTTCTGGACAAGAAAGTGTTCAAAGTTATTCCCTATGTAAAGCTCTAGAAAACATGTGAGCCATGGGTGGGGGGGATTTGACCCCAGTGGCATAATTTGAACACTCTTGGTAGGAGCACAATAAACAATGCTATATACCAAATATCAAAAGTCCTGGAAAGTGCGGTTTCGGCAAATACGATGTTTAAAGATTTGCCTATGTAATTCTCTAGAAAACCTGTCACTCCTCAAGCGGAGCCATTTTTGACCCCAGTGGCATAATTTGAACAATCTTGGTAGGGGAATTAAGAAGCCCTTACAGATATTGCCAAAAATGCTTAGGGCGCATTATTCTGCTAAGATTTTCTCACAACAGTTTGTGATGTGATTTCACTTTATATGCACATGTATATAGTGTTCATGTTATGTTCTCTCCACTTTTGGCCTATTGCTGCCAGCTGTCTTGACTTGTCCTGTGAAGAAGTACATCCATTAAATCCACCCCCTGTTTGTCCTCTTTGATTCTCCTTAGTTATACCTTATGGTCGGCCAGGCCATTCCTTGCGCCCCTGTTACCATACGTATTTACCCTTGCGCCTCCTCAAATGCCTTATGTTTTGTGAACTGTTGTTTTCCCGGAGGTCTTTGTGGAGAGGCATTGTCTTATGTATGTGGCGTTCCCTGTAGCAACTTATTCTCTGTATTAGTATACACTTCAGACAAAACATTTTGCCCATCATAATGGTTGTATTACATATTGCATTAACACCATTTCATGTTACACAAGTTGTGTATAACTGCAGGGATTTTTATTCACTTTTCAAGCTGTTATTGAGTGATAAATATTCCCCATTGAACTAAGTATTCTTTTCCCCCAAATGTTAGAACAGAAATTCCCAATCTAAATCTCGGGAAAACCATTGAAGTTTTTTTAAAAGAAAATATAACATATGGTGTTAGCTCTGTAATGTAACACTGCAGAAGAGTATGTATTCTGATACATTATTTAGACCCTTTCAGACTAAATTGTTATAAAGTTTTGTTTTGTTTTCCATTTTTTGTGTTGCGTTATTTCACAATAGTTCCCATTTTTTGTTTTATGTAAAGAAGAGCGCTGTGACCAAAACACAGGTTAAGTGATCGTATATTCAATTTGATTAGCAGTAGCGTTGTTCGACTTCACTTGGACCACGTTATCAGTCTGATTAAATGACAGCAATAGCTTCGTAATAGTTAATTGAATTAGATGCAATTTCCCGACATTTTTCTGACCAAAACATGTGTATATAGCAAGTGAAATTTAACTGATCCAGACGGAGTTTTCGTGTGACACGGGCAGACAGACGGACAAACAGTCCATAACTTGGTTCCAGTGTGACGATATTGCAATTCTACATTTTAAAAAGCAGGCGAGAAATGTACATTGAAAGTGGCATATGTATCGTTTTTTTACCGCATAATAAGCCGCGTATTTCTCACGCCGTATGGACAGACGGACGGTTAAAGGTTTCGGCATTTCTTAGTATGAAGTAATATATATAATCAATACCTTAAGTACTTAGTTTCATATCATTACTATCCGTTGAGTAGCATGCATTTAAAGGGACCTCGATAAGTAGCTGTGATGAACACTTCCTTTGTTAATCTGAATTGGTAATTGGTGTATTTTGTACTAAGCCTATCGCTCTGCATTTACATAATTTTTGCCTTTATAAATGTATAAATGATGCAGATGCAAAGTCCTATGTTTCATGTATTTTTCTCCGTTTAAATGTAATGAATTAGGAGATAATTGATTTCCCTTAGAATATCTCCGATAGGTGTCGCTAGCAGGTGCTTGTGGCACGAGATTTTCATGTAAGCGTTTAGGTTTGAAAGTCATTCTGCTTTGGGCACCCGACACATTAATACCAGTTTTTTCTTTAAAGTTAATTATGAAATTTTGACAACGTTACTCGGTCACTCACAATGTAGTCGGTTGTCCAAGTGCTACCCATACATCACAAATTAAACAGTAATTTGAAATGTATGTTGTTTTATGTCTTGTTTATCGGAGGTGGTCGAGTTGAAAGGGAAACTATAAACAAAAAGATAACCGTGATGGGTGTTGGATATTTTAAAAGATTGGCGTAGTATGTGTAGAATCCGCGTAGTACACGACTGAAATCACCCCTAATATTCTCGTAAACATCGAGGCGTGATCAAGGGTAGGTATCATGGGTGAAAGATTTAATGATGTTACAACACAACATGCCAAATATTATATGCCTGGCGTTATTGTACACACAGTATAACGGAGACCTTTTCATGCTTTTAGTTTAAAGAATTAATCCCTTCGGGCGTGTTTTCAAACGGAAATGCACGAGAAGCTCGGTGTGTAGACAGTATGTGTAATAATTATCTTTGTCGAATACTAGCGAAAAAACTCGAACACTTCTCGTGACGTTAGATTCTAGGGTCATCATAATATGTGACCTTAAAATCACGGATTTTTGTAGCTGACTATGTGTTGTGGAGGAAACATGTGCCCTATTTCATGGCGGATGGAAATTTTGCATGTGTTTTACGATGTTTACGACTGGATTAAATGGACGAAATTGGGCATACTTTGGAAGGAATTATGTTTTATTTAGGATATATGAGTTTTATGTGCTCATTCGCTGTGTTATATTCTGGACGTTTATGGTCCCAGACAGGATAGTGTCTATTTTCTGTGACCGAGTCAAGAAATTTGGTGGTCTGCATATGCTGATTAGGTATAAATATAATTATGTTGTTGTGCAAATTCGTCAGGAAAGATATTGCCTCATGTTGTAACACTTTATACATAGAATATGAATATCATTTTATTTGTATTTGGTGCTGTTGTAGTGGTGTGGGGTGAGACGGCCGCCCAGTTAGCTCAGTCGGTAGAGCGCCGTGGGTTCGAGCCCAACATTCGGCACACTTTTTCCCCTTGATTTACTTCTATGGTGGCAGTGGTGTTTGACGGCCCACGGTGGTTGAGCCTCAACTGCCGGAAGGTGGAGGAGTGTAGTGGTGTGGGCTTAGATGGCCGCCTGGTTAGCTCAGTCGGTAGAGCGCCTTACTAGTGTTAGGGGGTCGTGGGTACGAGCCCCACATTGGGCGCACTTTTTCCCCTTGCTTGACTTCAATGGTGGCATGTGTGTTTGACGGCCCACAATGGTCGACAGGCATCGCAACATTGCTTGTTTAACTAAATTCGTATGAAAACATGGATTTACGGTATTATAAATTCATTATACAGGTTGTTGACAGGGTATATGGTGGAAAATAACCTGTCAACAACCTGTATAACTAATAATATGACTAGAGTTGACTGTTTTATATCATCTACTTGTATGTTTGTTTGAATGATGTGCACAGTTTTATTCTAGAATCTGTTAAATTGATGTTAATTTGTTGCCTTATAGATGACAGTGATTGAAATCCAGTATCATGGAAGTAACCTTGCACCATTGGAGCAGTTATCATGGTAGAAGTCATCAGAACATGGAATAGACATTACAGAATAGAACAGAATCACAAAGATAAGTGACTCTATTCACTTCCTCTTTCTAAAATTTGTCATTTGCCTATTATGTTATGTCTGTCCAGGGAAATTAGTTGGGAGAAGTCATGATGTATGCAGTAAAAATCATTGCCTATTTCTTCCATGTTGTACATTAAGATGTTACCAATAGTCATTTTAAGCATAATTGTTTGTACCTGTTAATAGCATTAGTTAACAAAAAAAACATCAAAATCATCATCATCATCTAGAAGTAGAAAGAGTGATTGACTGGAGTAGTAACAGCAATAAAAATATGTAAGTTGTATTCTCTACTACAATTTTGTTTATTCATTTATTTATTTTATCATCATTTGAAGTTTTCATTTATCATCATCTCATTCATTATACCACCTTGGTAAACAAAAGTTTGGGGGTATACAGGACTCACTCTGTCGGTTGGTCGGTTGGTCTGTTAACAAAAACTTTTGGAGCGAACTACATCTACAGCTTTTGGAGAATTTTCATGAATTGACATGGACAATCTCCATGATGAGTTGTAGTGTGTGACATAATCATCATGGACTGTATATAAGCTTGATATACAGCTCTTTTTTTCTGACAAAGTGGTACTGCTGGGGTATTACTCACTTCCAGTGATAGTTTTAGTATCCTTGGTTGGTGTTTGTGGTGTAAGAGAGATGTTGGTTGAGTAACATGTTGAATGGTCCAGGAAGGTGATTTAGTCCCATTAATTGGTCAGTTTATAGATGTGGTTTTGTTGTTGCATTGACTGGTTTCTGTGGTAGGTAATGCATGGAAGATAGTGTGACTTACAGAAAGCAAAATCAAGGTGCTGTAATTCATTTCAAATTTTGTGTATATATACCAATGCATTTGAAAGTGGTTTAGGTAATAGACATTTGCTCTATGCTTTGACAAAAAAGCCTCTGTCTGATTGGATGAATTTTAGAAACGTCAGAAATTGTGTGAGAGAATTATATTTGGTGAGAATAGGTATGTTTTCTGTCTGGCTTTCTTCCATCAAACTGTAGAAACATATATGAATAGAAAAGAGTTATTTTTCAATGGAATTATATAAGATATATGCAATATAATGCATAATGTCATAACAATGAAATATTTATATTGAGATTGGTTTGCTAATCAGCAAGTATAGGCTTCTACATGTAGTTTTGTGATTCCGTATATTGAGTAAAGACCATTATAAGGCCGACTATCTGACAGAGTGCATTGACCAAAGCCTGTTACAGTAAAGGTTACAAGTCAGCATGTCATTCAGATTATTTCAATTGTGTGAATATGGTTAGAATTTTCCATATTTTTCAGTTAGCAGAGTTAGATACTTAAATTATTTTGACTCACCTGAGCTAGTTTTTATGGCTTGTTTGAAATACTGTCCTGTGCTCTACATGGTAATATTAGCTACACAAGAATATTAGTTGTGATAAGCACGGCATTGGCAGCGATAAGTTCAGCTACACCCCTGATAGGTGATTAATAATTTGAAATAATGTATAAACCGAAGATAATGCTGTTATATTGCAAGTTCATTTATACCTGGTACAGTTTAGTTACAGAAAATTATGTATAATATACTCACAATACTTAATACTCTTACATGTCTTCCCACCGACAAGTGACCATGATGCAGTAGTTGTCTTACTCGTTGTCCGTAAAACATTCTGGTTCGTAGTCCTATTATCCATCCTGTTGGGCCATTCATCCCTCTCTGAAGGCGCTGGGGGTATTGCTTGTCTTTTGTTGTCTAGCTGGTGTGGATGTATAAAGTATTGAGAAAAATGTTACCTAAATGAGATTGTGATGATCGTAATGACATACATAACTGCGACAGCAAGTATATTCGGTACAGTTAAAAGTCTTGTCTTACTACAGATCTGTCTATATGTTGCATGCACAAATTATGAATGAATTTTACTTGATAAGAAAGATCCATTTTGGATTATGATAATATTAATCTTTGTACATCAAAGTGGTCTCTTAACACAGATTAATTGGAAAGCAGGGAATGGTCCTTCAGTGTGTCGTTTGATATGAGTCCATAAATAGAAGAGTCTTTCCGTATCAGGAAGAATGTTCTGGTCATGACAGTGGTTGTTATTTAACTGATAAGGGAGATAACCACTGTTGGGAGCTTGGTTGATGTATGTTGTATGCACATGATTAGCAAATGTATTGAAGTTTGATATTAAAACTTGTTTTGGGTCATTGTAACAGAGTTCTTCTTTTTTTATTCATGCATGGTTCATTACTACAGGTATTATGATATCTGTGTATGAACTCATTTTAAAGTGGTCCTGAAATGCTGATATATAATCAAAGTGCTGTGATGACTAAAGGCCTGGGGCTGCTGAAAGTTGGATTGTGGGTTTGCTTGCTTGTTATTGATGTAGTGATTTGTTTGCACACAAATTATCACATAATGTATTATTTCGGGAAACTGGGACAAATGAATATCATCTTATATTCAAAATTGTATGACAAATTGCTTAAAATTTTGTGTTTATCAGATTTTTTGTGTCTAATTAGTCTATGTTATAATTGCTTGTTGTACGCACTTATCAAATTGTACCATTCATGGTGAGCCTTTTGGATCCTTGGATGTCCATTGTCGTGCATCTTGAATTGTGCGTCGTGCATCAACATTTTCTTGAAACAACATCTCTACCCATACATGTACCACAAAATGGATTTTGTCCAAATTTCACAGGAATGATCCTTGGGTGGGCCTCTTTCAAAGTTGCATAAGTCATTCCGGTCCGCTGCATAATTAGGTCACAGGAGCATAAATAGATTTTAAAAGTGTAAAATTTGAAATTGTTCTTGTCCAAAACCCTAAGGTCTAGATCTTTGATATTTGGTGTGTAGCATTGTCTAGTGGCCCTCTTACAAGATTGCATCAATTACTAAGTTCCGTCAAAAAACATCGCTGCCAGGGGTCGGGACTTGTTTTCTATATGTATATAGTGGAAACTATAAACAACATCTCCTCCTAAATCACTCTTTTTGACCAAACTTCACAGGAATGATCCTTAGGTGGTGGTCATTCGAAAGTGTTAACTTTGAAAATCTTCTTGTCCCAAACCACAAGGTCTAGAGCTTGGTGTGAAGCATTGTCTAGTACTGCGCTTCGATCTGGAACCCCTACACCAAACAGTACATATCAATGCTGGAGATGGTGCAACGTAGAGTTGCTCGGTACACTAGCAACTGGTACAGGAACACCAGCAGCGTTACAGAAATGCTCAATGAACTTGACTGGGAGTCATTAGAGTCAAAACGCACCAAGATCCAGCTCACCATGATGTACAGAATCTTGAAAGATCTGGTAGACATCAAGTCAACTTTATACTTAATACCTGCATCTACACGTACGAGGTCACAACACTCTACCAAACTTAGACAACTTGCATCCAGGACCGACAACTACAAATTCAGTTTCTTCCCTCGCAAAATCCGGACATGGAATTCTTTACCGGCAATCATCGCCGAGGCCCCTGACTTGGTACACTTCAAGCAGGAGCTCACAAAAGTAAAATTCTAAGGCAGCTATCCTTTTCTTTTTATTCTAAATGTGTGTTTGCCCTCTGATATCAGAATCTGTTATGTCCTCCTCTCCTACGAATCAACGCAAGTATTCTTGACCGCATTGACCTGACGTAACGTCTTGATGGCATTCCACTTGTGAATTAAGGCAGCAGTCAGATCATTGATATTTTTGATGAAGTTGTGCAACTTTTACTTTTCACCCCTACGTCATTCAAGCGTCATTCAAGCGTTATCATTATACCAAGAATGACCTAAATTAAATTTAACAATAATGCATCATGTAGCCAATAAAAGCTGTCACATTTTGCTACCAAATTTGCCTATATGTTTTATCTAATGGTTACAAACTTTATTTCTAAGTCAGTGCACGGTTTCTTTTCAGTGTCAGTATAGTATTCTTTAATTTTGTGCTTTGACTTGGTCTTTGATTTGTTCATGTCATTTGTTTATTGCCATAGTCATTCTGATGATTCTGAAAGTATCTGTGTTGAGTCTTTTATCCTTGTTGTTGTTGAGCATATATTTGATTGTGTTCCTCACTCTCTTCTTTCTTGTCTACATTTAACATTGATATTTTGCCATTTCTGTATGTTTGGTTCTTCATCTTTGTCAGACATTGCAATTCACAAACAGATCTGTCACTCAGATTGTCTCACCACCTAAAGATATGAAGTATTGAAGAGGCTGGACTGTCAATGTGACTGTAATTCACATAGGAGAAATTTCGTACAAGGAAAATTTAGATGCAATAATACTAGCCATAGATTTTTATTAAAGACATCCATATGTTTATACTTTACTTATATGTTCCCCTTTTGGATTGTATGATTTATAATAATTTTGTGTAATGGTATCAAAAAATCTGGAAATATTAAACACAGTGATAACAACTATTTAGAAGACTATTTATCGGAAACCTAATCTGACATTTTATATAAATTGGACAGAGATGTTAGAAGTATGTTCGTGGTGACAATTTTCTCTTTACTCGGTAATAAGTTCAGTTGAAGTAAATTTTTTGAATATAGGATAGTTTAAATTTGGTGTATGTTACGTAAGGTGTCATTTAAGTGTATTCTGGACTTGCATCATATGGCAACGTTTCGGCCAGACCCTATTCCAAATTTCATGCTAAGTTGGTTAAATGAAGGTGCATTGAATACATTACTGAGGTTTGAGGACCTTTTGGAACTCAGCACATAATGCTACAAAATTTCAAGTTGCATATAACCTCACTTAGGATTTCATTCATTTAAGGACAGTTAGTGTAAATTATTTTTGTATAGAAAATGTCAAACATTAAGGTATAAGGTAGGTTTAAGGAACTTTTCGGAACCTATTTTTACTCAAAATTGCATATTAAGGTGCATTTCAGGAAACTTCTGGAATTTTTTGTATCAAAATTTCAATTTAAGTGTGTGGTAGGTTTAGTGGATAATTTCAGAACTATTTTATTCTGAAATTTCATATTAGGGGTTTAGGCTAAGGATCTTTTCGGAACTTATTTTTGCATCAAAATTTCATTAAAATTTACCAAATACTTTATCTGCATATATATTATTCTTGCATAAAGGAGCGATCCTTTAAACTATTCAATTTAAATAAGGTCATGTTCAATGCAGACTCTGTTTCCCTTAGGAATATTGAGGAGTGAAACTGCTCAATCTGCTTGTTATAAATAGGCAGTTACAAGGTCTTAGATTATATATCAACAATCAACAGCTCTTCAACTTTTCATAAATTGTTTTAGGCTCAGGGTCTCAATTAATGTTCAAGGTATTAAGGTTTACTGTTAAGGTTGCGATTAAAGGTTATATGGTCATTTCCAGTATAACAAGGTTAGGCAGGGAACTTGTAAGTACTCTAGCCTCATTTAGGAGGTTTTTACATGGTATTCTTTAATTTTGTGCTGTGACTTGGTCTTTGATTTTCTCATGTCATTTGTTTATTGCCATTGTCATTCTGATGATTCTGAAAGTATCTGTGTTGAGTCTTTCATCTTTGTTGTTGTTCAGCATGTATTGGATTGTGTTCATCATGCTCTCCTTTCTTGTCTACATTTAACATTGATATTTTGCTATTGCTGTATGTTTGGTTCTTGATCTTTGACAGACATTGTAATTCACAAACAGATCTGTCACTCAGATTGTCTCACCACATACAGATATAGAGTCTTGAAGAGGATGGCCTGTCAATGTGAATGTAATTCATATAGAAGAAATTTTGTACAAGGAAAATTTAGATGCAATAATACTAACCATAGCTTTTTATTAAAGACAACCATATGTTTATACTTTACTTATATGTTCCCCCTTTGGATTGTATGATTTATAATAATTTTGTGTAATGGTATCAAGAAATCGAGAAATATAAAATACAGTGATAACAACTATTTAGAAGACTATTTATCGGAAACCTAATCTGACATTTTTTATAAATTGGACAGAGATGTTAGAAGTATGTTCGTGGTGACAATTTTCTGTTTACTAGTTAATAAGTTTAGTTGAAGTAAATTTTTTGAATATAGGATAGTTTAAATTTGGTTTATGTTACGTAAGGTGTCATTTAAGTGTATTCTGGACTTGCATCATATGGCAACATTTCGGCCAGACCCTATTCCAAATTTCATGCTAAGTTGGTTAAATGAAGGTGCATTGAATATATTACTGAGGTTTGAGGACCTTTTGGAACTCAGCACATAATGCTACAAAATTTCAAGTTGCATATAACCTCACTTAGGATTTCATTCATTTAAGGATAGTTAGTGTAAATTATTTTTGTATAGAAAATGTCAAACATTAAGGTATAAGGTAGGTTTAAGGAACTTTTCGGAACCTATTTTTACTCAAAATTGCATATTAAGGTGCATTTCAGGAAACTTCTGGAACTTTTTTGCATCAAAATTTCAATTTAAGAATGTGGTAGGTTTAGTGGATCATTTCAGAACTATTTTATTCTGAAATTTCATATTAGGGGCTTAGGTTAAAGATCTTTTCGGAACTTATTTTTGCATCAAAATTTCATTAAAATTTACCAAATACTTTATCTGCATATATATTATTCTTGCATAAAGGAGCGATCCTTTAAACTATTCAATTTAAATAAGGTCATGTTCAATGCAGACTCTGTTTCCCTTAGGAATTGAGGAGTGAAACTGCTCAATCTGCTTGTTATAAATAGGCAGTTACAACGTCTTAGATTATATATCAACAATCAATAGCTCTTCATCTTTTCATAAATTATTTTAGGTTCAGGGTCTCAATTAAGGTTCAAGGTATTAAGGTTTACTTTTAAGGTTGCGATTAAGGGTCATATGGTCATTTTCAGTATACAAGGTTAGGCAGGGAACTTGTAAGTACTCTAGCCTCATTTAGGAGTTAGTATTGATATCATATTCTTGCTGAAATTTGTAATCATGAACATGCTTATGAAAGAGTAAATTTGACATTTGTCTGGTTTCAAATTGGATAAATAAGCTTCTAAATTGCTAATGTACATCCTGTAACAAACCTGTTAATACTGTTTAAGATCAAAACCAATAAGTGAAACAGAATCTTTTGGATTGATGTTCAGGAGAAAATAGTGATTCTGTATGTTATTGGTAAACCTCAACAATATGGTTGTCTTTAATAAATATCTATGGTTAGTATTATTGCATCTAAATTTTCCTTGTATGAAATTTGTACTATGTGAATTACATTGACATTGCCAGTCCATCCTCTTCAAGACTTCATATCTATATGTGGTGAGACAATCTGAGTGACAGATCTGTCTGTGAATTGCAATGTCTGTCAAAGACCAAGAACCAAACATATAGCATTGGCCAAAGATCAATATTAAATGTAGACAAGAACGGAGAGCGCGATGAACACAATCCAATTTATGCTGAAAAACAACAAGGATGAAAGACTCAACACAGATACTTTCAGAATCATCAGAATGACTATGGCAATTGACAAATGACATGAAAAAATCAAAGAATTTTCAGTATACAAGGTTAGGCAGGGAACTTGTAAGTACTCTAGCCTCATTTAGGAGTAAGTATTAATATCATATTTTTGCTGAAATTTGTAATCATGAACATGCTTATGAAAGTGTAAATTGGACGTTTGTCTGGTTACAAATTGGATAAATAAGCTTCTGAATTGCTAATGTACATCATGTAACAAACCTGTTAATAGTGTTTAAGACCAAAACCAATAAGTGAAACAGAATCTTTTGGATTGATGTTCAGGAGAAAATAGTGATTCTGTATGTTATTGGTAAACCTCAACAATATGGTTGTCTTTAATAAATATCTATGGTTAGTATTATTGCATCTAAATTTTCCTTGTACGAAATTTGTACTATGTGAATTACATTGACATTGCCAGTCCATCCTCTTCAAGACTTCATATCTGTATGTGGTGAGACAATCTGAGTGACAGATCTGTCTGTGAATTGCAATGTCTGTCAAAGTCCAAGAACCAAACATAAAGCATTGGCCAAAGATCAATATTAAATGTAGACAAGAACGGAGAGCATGATGAACACAATCCAATATATGCTGAACAACAACAAGGATGAAAGACTCAACACAGATACTTTCAGAATCATCAGAATGACTATGGCAATTGACATATGACATGAAAAAATCAAAGACCAAGTCACATAATTTACAAAACATAGGAACCTTTCCACCTCCTTGGAACAGTTCAGGACTGCCCAGTTGGTAACTGATTGTGTATTTTTCTCAGTCATGGACAACTTCCCCATTGACCATTCTTTCCAAGAATTCCACCTCTGTCTGGAAAAATCAGCATTTCTGGGGTTTCAGCTTCAATCCATGTTCCCTGAAGCACTTAAATGCCTCTTCTAAGTTTTTCAAGTGTTCTCCAAAGGTCTTGCCCATCACCAGGATATCATCCAGAAATGCCAAGATGGTCTTCCAGGTCAGTCCTCGGAGAACCAGGCTGACCACACGCGAGTAAATGGCTGGTGCATTTGTTAGACCAAACCCCATCTGTACATGTTCATATAGACCGTACCTGGTGATGAATGCTGTCTTTTTCCTATCCTCTGGTTTAATGCCCATCTGCGAATATGCCGCATTGGCGTCCTGTT
The DNA here is from genome assembly GCA_032209605.1 of Mactromeris polynyma. NCBI lineage: Eukaryota > Metazoa > Mollusca > Bivalvia > Venerida > Mactridae > Mactromeris > Mactromeris polynyma. The sequence goes on from JASFXZ010000114.1 coordinate 176,962, forward strand.
TAGAAAACCATATGTTCCCCGTAAGGGCATCTAAACAGTCCTCTACCAGAGGGAGTGGGAATGTGTTATGACTGTAATGTTATTGAGGGCCATATAGTCAATACACCAGCGCACTGTACCATCCCGCTTCCGAATAAAAAACCGGCACCGAAGCCCATTCGGAAGTACTCTCCAGTATGACTCCTGCCTACAATATCTTCTCGAGGTGTGCCACTTCTTCACCTGCAAAACATGCAGGTGTCCTCCTGATCCATTGCTTGATAGGCTTAGCCTCCCCAGTATCTATTGCATGTTCCATCTCATTAAAATTGCCCAAATCGAATTCGTCTTTTGCAAAAACATCACCGTAGTTGCTGATGAGTTGACAAAGAGGTGTTGACTGTTCCTTGTTCAAATTATTGGTTGAGGCCATCACCATTGATCGCAAGTGTTCAGGCACTGATGTTGGTAATGTGGCATTTGTGCCTTCCCTATTCTCAGTTAAGCTGGCCAAGCAAACTGGTGGGTCAGCTCCTCGGTTTGTTTTTTTCTCTGACCCACCCGGGCCATTTTTCTTTTCTTAACGTTCCCCCTCACTGTCAAATATGGATATCACCTCCAAAGAATTGCCTACTAACTGTCCCTTCTTTAGTGTCTGAAAATTGTTTGAGGGGTTAACTAAACACACCATTGAGTCTTCACCTAAAGCCTGTATTGATTTGGACATTAGGCGCTGTAACCCCTCTACTGGTTCTGTACAGTATTTTCCCAAACTATGTTGCAACTTGCACACAGTGCATACCTGTGAATTAGGCGGTATCAATGTCCGTTTTAGGAGAGTTACCATAGCCACGTAGGGTTGGGTATCTTTCTGACTCGTCACCAATGGAATGCTTTCTCCCTCAATTCGTAAGCAGTTCAAATGTAAGTCCAGGACATCTTTTAAGTGATGTAATAGGTCATGTCCCAACACTATTTCATCATGGATTGGTGCTACATACACTCGTTCTTTGAACTCTGTGTGGCCTAGTTGTAGATCGAGTGGTTTTATCACCAATTCCTTCATCACCGACTTCTTGTCAGCCAACTGCATGTTAATGTTCTTGACTTTTCAAGGCTTGTTCCCTAATCTATCATACGCAGATGATGAGACTATCGTCACTTCTGCACCAGAGTCTACGCGTGCCCTTACCTAGAGTCCACCTATCTTTACATTAACATAAGAAGACCCTGCCCTCACCATATGAATTGAAATAGTCTCCTCAGTGTTTGCTGTGTTCAGGTCACTTCACTGTGACTTCTTGGTTGTGATGGAATGTCCGATTTTGTCCTGCTATTGTATACCCCTAATAGGTGGTACTATCTTGCCTATCAGAAAATGGCCTTCATTTCCGGCCCCTCATAGTTTAAAGGACCTCTCTGTTGGCTGTTTTCCAATTCCCCCCATTCTTGGACATCATATATTGCTTAAATTTTCGGCAATTTCTCTTAATATGTCCAAGTGCTTTGCAAAAAAACCCAGCTAAATGAGGGTCTGCCTTGGCCTGAGTTTGGAAGTTCTCTCAATGGTTTGTCCTTCACAGCGAAACTGGCTTCAAGTTACTAGTGAGGTTTTCCATGGCCTGTTCCAGTCGGTCTATTCTCGTGGTCTCCGCTACTGGTACGGCATTTATTGATATGTCATTTTCTTTTGGCCCCTGACCTTCAACTACCTTGGTAACATACTGGTAGTGCCTTACAAAATCCACCACCTGTTGGATAGTTGCTGGCCTCTCCAAACAGGCATCTTTTCCCGCATCTCTGTCGAAACATCCCTGACAAAACTTGAAAATTACCACTCGTTGAGCATGTTTCTCTGGTAGGTCTCTGAATGCTCCTGTGGCAAATGTCAATACTCTGTCTGCCCAATCTTTCAGATGTTCTTGTTCTCCTTGTAATGATCCAGGTATCAAATCAAAGTGGCACTCTAAGGGCTCATAGGGACCATAGTTTAACCTTTCAACTATTCAATTTAAATAAGAACATTAAGGTTTACTTTTAATGCTGCGATTAAGAATTAAGTGAGATGTTTTTGATATATATGTTGATGGAAATATTAAGCTAGTGACCTGTAGTGTAGATTTTAGTTGGGAAAGAAAGGTTAATGATTCAAGACACACAAGATGGCTATATCATTCTAAGCTAAATATTGACATTTTGACCTATTACACGATAATGGACATTTTCCTGCCACCAAGTTGCTTGTATCTTTTATGTGCAATAATTTGCTTCAGTGTTCAGATTTCCTTTGTGCTATAATTAAAGAGGCTTTGTTGATGAGTGGTCACTGAAAAGAGGTTGTTGTAGAGCCATGTTTGACTGTATTATACTGATGGGAAAAATCAATCTCTTACTGTAATAACTATAATAAAAGTCCATATGGAAAGTATGTTACTGTGTTTGAACTGGAGAAAAAACATTATGACCACTGATTACTACTTATGTCCCTGTTATGCTATTTCTAAATACAGCATAATTATAATTTCAATAAAGCACCTATCACTTCAATCATTCAAATGTATTGTATCATTTAAGTACATGTGTACTGAAAGTTGTTGTTGTTCATGCCACAAAAAATTATAATTTCTTGATTTTAGACAGATTCTATTGAGATGACAGCCATAATTTTCTTACTTAAACCTATATGTGTTACAAATTGAAACCATTTTGGAATATAATGTACAATTCACTAAATGCTTAAGAGAGAAATTAAAAAAATGATGAAAATTAATAGTATTGCATAGACAATAATTATGTTACAATATGCTTAGAAATTGATGATTACACAATATGTTATTTATATTATTGAGTGTCCAAAGTTCAAACAACATTTTTAAAACATTGTAAGGCATAAGGTTACTTTTCTTGCTTGGCATTATTGTTTAAGAATACATTTAGAAAATGTAAATATTAATTAGCACTCCATTAGTGAAGGAATTCAATCCATTATAAAAATGTTACAAATGAATAATGAATCTTTCTTGGGATGGTTAGATAGTCAACAGGGTAAATCACAAAGTATAATTCTTTTACATACTAATTGTTCTAATAGAGCAAGCACTTGTCCATTTGTGAGAAAGTAATATTAAGCTTTAACAGACCAGAACAGAACTAATTAATGCAAAATCAGACATTGGTTATCACATGGCAAAATCCCTTCATACAGTCATGATACAATTCTGAGAAAATGGAATACTGGCATACTGAACACAATCTCAGGTTTAATACATTTATGCCATTTGTCACTTATCAATACAAGAACATAAGGGTATACTTAGATGAACAACTCAATTCTTACATAAACCACTGGTTGTTGAATAAATCTCTAATGTCTAAAGCAGTACATAGTTACATCTTGGTAAAAATGCACAGTGATATTCATTGACTTTACATGTACTATGATTAAAAATATATAATTGCTTATATAATTTATGAAACATTTTTACTTTGAGATCTTTTTACAAAGATATTTGATAGGTGTTTTAATACTTGACATTCTCAGTTATAACACTTGTTGAAGATCAAATTATTTGATGTATTGCAATAGTCTGGGAAATGTTAATGGCTAATTTTACTTTATTTCTTTAAATACCAGTGCATTTTAAGATCCTGTAATTTTCCTCATATTTTATTATTGGATAAATTGTCATGAAGTATATGACTTCTAGAAAATTAGTAATTAATTATATATACAATGCTTTGTAAAGATTGGTAATGTTGATTTGAGATCTCATCTTTTACAAAGAAAAGTAATACATATGGTACTATCAGACTTTAAAGTACCTTATTAATAAAAAGTGATTTTAAGGCATTCTGGTGTTAATATGTCAGCTGGTTTTGGATTGTTTAAGGGTGATTCTTGGTTGTCTTGTTGTTGCATAAATAGTTAAAATCTTGTAAATGAGAGGAATTTTTTCAGGAGTATAAATGTTAAGACAAAAGTTGATGTAGGATTAGATCACCAAGATATTTAAGGTGTATCAGAGATTTGTCATACTCCTGTGATTATTTACCGTGCATTAGGTGGATTGTGTCGGGTTTCATTGTGATTGCCACATTATAGATGATAATGACAAACAACTCGGCAATTGTACAAATGGTGTTTACTTAGACTGTTGTTTATTAAATAGAAGCTGAAATCAGATTGAATACACAATGTACATTGACAATGAGATCAATTTATTTTGAGCTGCCTGTCCGGATGTGAGGCAATGCTGTAATGTGGCTGAACATCTACTCGAACCTAATTTCTCTGTTTGGATAGGTGAGCCCTTTATAGTATTTGTTCTTTCTATTCGAATAGGCAGCATCTTGTTCTTGACTGGGGACTTTCAAATTTTGGCCTTTGTTTAAAATAAATTTACACCTCTCTATAGAATGTCACAAAACTGTCCTTCTCAGGACAAAAACTGTCCTTTTTAGGACAACCTCTCGATTGACAAAAAAACTGTCCTTTTTAGGACAACTTCTCGTTTGACAAAAAAAATGTCCTTTTTAGGACAACTTCTCGATTGACAAAAAAAATGTCCTTTTTAGGACAATTTCTCGATTGACAAAAAAACTGTCCAAATGGTGTTTACTTAGACTGTTGTTTATTAAATGGGAGCTGAAATCAGATTGAATACACAATGTACATTGACAATGAGATCAATTTATTTTGAGCTGCCTATCTGGATGTGAGGCAATGCTGTAATGTGGCTGAACATCTACTCGAACCTAATTTCTCTGTTTGGATAGGTGAGCCCTTTATAGTATTTGTTCTTTCCATTCAAATAGGCAGCGTCTTGTTCTTGACTGGGGACTTTCAAATTTTTGCCTTTGTGTAAAATAAATTTACACCTCTCTATAGAATGTCACAAAACTGTCCTTCTCAGGACAAAAACTGTCCTTTTTAGGACAACCTCTCGATTGACAAAAGAACTGTCCTTTTAAGGACAACTTCTCGATTGACAAAAAAATGTCCTTTTTAGGACAACTTCTCGATTGACAAAAAACTGTCCAAATGGTGTTTGCTTAGACTGTTGTTTATTAAATGGAAGCTAAAATCAGATTGAATACACAATGTACATTGACAATGAGATCAATTTATTTTGAGCTGCCTGTCTGGATGTGAGGCAATGCTGTAATGTGGCTGAACATCTACTCGAACCTAATTTCTCTGTTTGGATAGGTGAGCCCTTTATAGTATTTGTTCTTTCTATTCGAATAGGCAGTGTCTTGTTCTTGACTGGGGACTTTCAAATTTTGGCCTTTGTGTAAAATAAATTTACACCTCTCTATAGAATGTCCCAAAACTGTCCTGCTCAGGACAAAAACTGTCCTTTTTAGGACAACTTCTTGATTGACAAAAAAACTGTCCTTTTAAGGACACTATACTCAATTGCCACAAAACTGTCCTTTTAAGGACACTACTCAATTGTCACAAAACTGTCCTTTTAAGGACACAACTTCATTGTGATCAACTGTCCTTTTCAGGACAACCTCTATAGATTGGCTACATTACAAAATTAATATAAACTACAACCATTTTTGATCTCATTGATCTCGGTTTGTAGCTATCGTTGGGTTCAAAAATAGTCTAAATAATAATCATTTGTTACGAGAGCTGAGTTTTTGTTGATGTCATTTTTAATAACAAACCTATCACTCTGAAATGCTTCCACATTCAGTCAATGTATGGTAAATGTGTGTTCCTCAAAATAATCTTTAATAATATTATGAAAGAAGAAACAACAACACAAGCTCCTTGCATTGTTCTTTACAGTCACAAAATTAGCTGATTTGTTATCAACTGAATGTATAACTTCAGCTGGGGGGAGAGGCAAATCTTTACATGAGACTCAATAAAGAGTGCCTGATAGGCAAAGAGTATAAGAACATGCAGGTTTAGAAATAAAAGGTTTAAAAAGATTGCAAAGTTATAAACAGATTTATGTGAAAACATACAAAAATTAGTTTTTTTATTGAAAGATGAAAACATGAAGCTTTACTACAACTCAAAAGTTTATGTTAAAAAATATATGTTAGGAACATGAACTTAGAACTTTACCTTTGTAAAAAAGTTTTCCTGACTATAAGATTATTTATTATGAAGAAATAGAAAATTGATACACATTTTATAACTGTAAAGGTGAAGATTTGGCTGTCATCAAGCGCTTGTACTGAATCTGGGTACAGTAAAACTTCGAAACCTCCAACTGCCGTCAAATCTAGCAATTAGTTCAAGTCATGTATTGTTCACGGCATCTATACATGTGTACATGTGTATGTATGAACTGATTGTCCCCAGTGCAAGTGCACTAAGCATGCTGAAAGCATGGCATTTGTATTGGTGTGTTGTCATATTGAATGCATGTTGATCAATAGTCACAGCATTATCCATAATGAAAAGGAAGTTAAAGGAAAACAAAAACTGATTCGATTATTCCTTTATTCTTATAACGGATTGATGTCATATTATCAAACTGATGTCACTGTCACAACTTGTTTAAACATTACAATTGGAGAAAGAGAAGTACAAGGAATGTCACATCCATTCACAAAACTTGAAAGTTCAAACACAGTACATTCTTTCCAGTCTGTCTTGTATAATCACAAATTAAATATCCATGAACTATTCCTTCCTTGTTCACTGCTTTAGAGAAAACCCAAAGTGAGTTAAATTTAATGAAACCCATCAGTGTATAATGTCAGTCATTTTGGTTGATAGAATAGGTCTTACAACTTGTATGGAGGAAATGGAGTTCCTATATTTGATATTGCACATGCAGCATATCAGGCTGTGTAAACTCATCTTCATATGAAGATGAAATTTTGAAAATCGTCCATTCCTTAGAATGGTCATGTAAATATTGTGTGATAGACTGGATAACATATCCTACTATTTGAATAGGTACAGTAAGATAATAATTGATATTGTGCATACAACAAGTTTTATCATGGGTTCAATTCTTGAGTATAACATGACAGAAATTAACATGGACATACTGCATAGAATAATGTTAGCAAGGTCAAGGGGCCGATATTTGGCTCCAATAATTGAGAATAGAGGGTTCTGGATAGCGCTATCATATAGAGCACTAAAGATTTATGTGGTGAAAGGTTTTTTCCTTCACTGTTAAAATGTGTATTGTGTTAACAGTTTGGTTTTATATATATTTATATATGGTAATTCATATGTGGAATATGTTGACCTTTGTGCCTTTAATATTACATAATGGGAATAGAACATAAGTGAAGATTTGATGTGCATGCAACATATATCAGTGTGAGTGTTCCAAGGACATTACTTACATTGAAGATTGCTATTGATTTTATGTATTTAAATAGTTTAATATTGACCATGTATGGTTAGAACTGCATACTGACAACTTGTGCAAATGAAAAATAGCAAATTCCATACTTTGTTCATTATGGCTTTCACTACTACCAGGTAGTTTAACTTAAGTGTAAGTTAGATATTTAGATACTGACATTATAAGATGAGAATCACACACAAACTTTGTACTTTGCTGATATGGATTTGAATAAGAGTTTAAATTGTTTAAAATTGACTTTTTAAGCTGGGAAGCCTGTCTGGCTAGCTCAGACTGTCACCTGGCAGATCCTGGTTTGATCCCCTGGGTTGGGTAGGTTATGGTCTTGCATGACAATTTGGCTACAGTCATGTCCTCCATATGTAGAGAAATTGTGAGTTGCTTGCTGAAGAGCAAGCTACTACTGGTTTATAATTAGTTCCAGGAAAAAACAGTTAGGTCAACTGGCCGCCGTATATGACTGAAAAAATTGTTGAAAAACATTGTTAAACCGGATAAAAAAAAAACATTAAGCTGGGAATTGCATGCCAACAACTTGTTTCTTTGTTTTATACCATTTTTTCCTCACTAATTTCATTTGGCTCTTAAAAGTATGACAAGGCATACACATAGATGCATGTGCATATAGGAAAAATACTTACCCATAGGATAAATGTTTCAAGTCAAAAATGTTACTAAATTGTGGTTAGAAGGGTTTATGGGAGTCATACTCAAGTAATTTCATTTACTGAACTTTCATTATTCATTATTCATAGCAATATCTTGCATCAATGCTGTTGAGTGACTGTTTGAGGGGTAAACATATAGTGTTATGTAGTATCATGTACTTGGCATTCATTTATGAGGTCAAATGTTTGAGACCAGAAACATGCTTAGTGGTTATCACAACTTAAATGTCACATTTAATGCTTTAACTGCAACAATGGGACCATGTCCACACACTATGCACGGTACTGGCACATGACATTTAAAGGACATAAAACAGCAAGTGCTAACATTGGTCATAACTGTTTTAAAAATGAACAACCCTATTAATTGTGCATAACATGCATTTATATGCAATGGTATAATGATGAAAAATTATACATTATAATCATTATATTCCTGTTTAGTAGGGTAAGTTGGTAGAGCACAGGACTGAGCATTCAAGTCTCAGGATAAGGGTATATTTTCCATTTTCACCTAAAATGAATCCTGTAAGTTAGTATTGATCTAGAACTATGACCCCTGTGTCAATATCAATCTGCTAACAATATTTGTACTTCCATGTCCAGAGTGTATGCAAGGGCAGCTCTGGGATTCGGATTTGGGGAGTGTAAATTTTTGGTCAATTTTGGTTTTGTTCAATCTTATAAAACGACAATGACTGTTTTATTCTTTGTTTATAAACATCATCATTGAAGAATATATATGCTTCAATAAATCAAAATCGCTTATTTGAAAATCGCTTATTTAAAGATATCTGTATATTTTTGTATTTATACTCATAGTTATTTGTAAGGTTGGGGAATTTTAGGGGGATGTCGGATGTGCCCCCTGGATCTGCTAGTGGTATGCACATCAGCATAAATGAATTACTGTTAGGAATTATTGCTATTCTGTAGGTCACATTGATTTCTATGTCAGTTTGTCCTTTGAAAACAGGAATCTGTTAAGTAACAACACATTATTGCATCCTCCTTCCCTGACCATTTATCATGTTGCCATCAGCATAAATCTCTTATACCACATTTACCAATCATTTCATCCATGTTCATTTCTTCATCATCATTCAACTTTTTATGTTTGTTAGTTCTTTTACCTCTCTATCATTTATTATTTGTTTATGTACCTTAAAATTACACTGTTTATATGTTCAGACTCATGAAGACAGCTCTCCTCCCTCTAGAATGGGTTCAACCGAGTCTAACTAATACTTCATGTCATTGTCCGTTCTCATTTGATTTAGTATTTTGGTCCTATTGCTTGAGGTCATTAATACTATACCTCTAATACATGCTGGGAAGTTAGTGGTTCCTTGCAGAAGAACATCAGTGGTTAGTACTGGTAGGCAACCCAGAACTTGTATGGTCAACTGACTGCTGTATTATTGAATACTGTTACATGTTCTTACCTAAATGCAACCAGTCTTCCTTGCATTGTTACTTCTTTTGGTGGAATTATTTAGAATTTGGTGTGTATATATTTTCAGGTTTTGTGTGAATGAGAAGTTTTGATGTTCAATGGTTATCATCCAATCAGAATGAACTGGCTGCCGGAATGTGATTTTCCTGGAACTTGTGAGTTTGAAGTCATTACATTTTATTTAGAAATAATGATATAAAAATGCAATTGAAAAATAAAATATTACAGTTACCATGAATAGTACTACAATTGAAACTGTTAGTTTATTTTACCTGGTATAACAAATATGCAAGGTTAAGGCAGTTCTTCAATTTTGACACAATGATATTTTATGATATTATAGTATGCTTTCTAAAGTACACTGAGAAGAATCTGAAGGGAGTTGCGCCCCCTGCCTCCTGAGCAATAATGTGAGTGGATGAAAGCGAAATCAATCTTGTATCTTACAATACAGAAAGGCTGGCTTCGCTTTCACCCCTCAACATTTAGAGTTAGTATATCTGTAGATAACTGTAGTGTTAGGATTGTGTACTATTGTATTGAGTTTTAAGAACTGTTGATAGGTTTATGGTTTAGTTCTGTGGTATAGTTTTGATTTCTTTGTATTCTTAGTCGAATAGGCAGCGTCTTGTTCTTGACTGGGGATTTTCAAATTTTGGCCTTTGTGTAAAATAAATTTACACCTCTCTATAGAATGTCACAAAACTGTCCTTCTCAGGACAAAAACTGTCCTTTTTAGGACAACCTCTCGATTGACAAAAAAACTGTCCTTTTAAGGACAACTTCTCGATTGACAAAAAAACTGTCCTTTTTAGGACAACTTCTCGATTGACAAAAAAACTGTCCTTTTTAGGACAACTTCTCGATTGACAAAAAAACTGTCCAAATGGTGTTTACTTAGACTGTTGTTTATTAAATGGGAGCTGAAATCAGATTGAATACACAATGTACATTGACAGTGAGATCAATTTATTTTGAGCTGCCTGTCAGGATGTGAGGCAATGCTGTAATGTGGCTGAACATCTATTCAAACCTAATTTCTCTGTTTGGATAGGTGAGTCCTTTATAGTATTTGTTCTTTCTATTTGAATAGGCAGCATCTTGTTCTTGACAGGGGACTTTCAAATTTTGGCCTTTGTGTAAAATAAATTTACACCTCTATAGAATGTCACAAAACTGTTCTTCTCAGGACAAAAACTGTCCTTTTAAGGACAACTTCTCGATTGACAAAAAAACTGTCCAAATGGTGTTTACTTAGACTGTTGTTTATTAAATGGGAGCTGAAATCAGATTGAATACACAATGTACATTGACAATGAGATCAATTAATTTGAGCTGCCTGTCAGGATGTGAGGCAATGCTGTAATGTGGCTGAACATCTATTCAAACCTAATTTCTCTGTTTGGATAGGTGAGTCCTTTATAGTATTTGTTCTTTCTATTCGAATAGGCAGCGTCTTGTTCTTGACTGGGGACTTTCAAATTTTGGCCTTTGTGTAAAATAAATTTACACCTCTATAGAATGTCACAAAACTGTCCTTCTCAGGACAAAAACTGTCCTTTTAAGGACAACTTCTCGATTGACAAAAAAACGGTAATTTTTAGGACAACTTCTCAATTGACAAAAAAACTGTCCAAATGGTGTTTACTTAGACTGTTGTTTATTAAATGGGAGCTGAAATCAGATTGAATACACAATGTACATTGACAATGAGATCAATTTATTTTGAGCTGCCTGTCAGGATGTGAGGCAATGCTGTAATGTGGCTGAACATCTATTCAAACCTAATTTCTCTGTTTGGATAGGTGAGTCCTTTATAGTATTTGTTCTTTCTATTCGAATAGGCAGCGTCTTGTTCTTGACTGGGGACTTTCAAATCTTGGCCTTTGTGTAAAATAAATTTACACCTCTCTATAGAATGTCACAAAACTGTCCTTCTCAGGACAAAAACTGTCCTTTTAAGGACAACTTCTTGATTGACAAAAAAACTGTCCAAATGGTGTTTACTTAGACTGTTGTTTATTAAATGGGAGCTGAAATCAGATTGAATACACAATGTACATTGACAATGAGATCAATTTATTTTGAGCTGCCTGTCAGGATATGAGGCAATGCTGTAATGTGGCTGAACATCTATTCAAACCTAATTTCTCTGTTTGGATAGGTGAGTCCTTTATAGTAATTGTTCTTTCTATTCGAATAGGCAGCGTCTTGTTCTTGACTGGGGACTTTCAAATTTTGGCCTTTGTGTAAAATAAATTTACACCTCTCTATAGAATGTCACAAAACTGTCCTTCTCAGGACAAAAACTGTCCTTTTAAGGACAACTTCTCGATTGACAAAAAAACGGTAATTTTTAGGACAACTTCTCGATTGACAAAAAAACTGTCCTTTTTAGTTTGAAGTCATTACAATTTATTTAGAAATAATGATATAAAAATGTAATTGAAAAATAAAATATTACAGTTACCATGAATAGTACTACACTTGAAACTGTTAGTTTATTTTACCTGGTATAACAAATATGCAAGGTTAAGTCAGTTCTTCAATTTTGACACAATGATATTTTATGATATTATAGTATGCTTTCTAAAATACACTGAGAAGAATCTGAAGGGAGTTGCGCCGCCTGCCTCCTGAGCAATATTGTGAGTGGATGAAAGTGAAATCAATCTTGTATCTTACAATACAGAAAGGCTGGTTTCGCTTTCACCCCTCAACATTTAGAGTGTGTATATCTGTAGATAACTGTAGTGTTAGGATTGTGTACTATTGTATTGAGTTTTAAGAACTGTTGATAGGTTTATGGTTTAGTTCTGTGGTATAGTTTTGATTTCTTTGTACAAACTTTGTTTCCATTTTAATGATTCTGAATGCTTTTCAACTGAATTTTCTGTCAGTTGGTAACCTATGGTCAATGTATTGGTTTGTGTTGGTCATTGTCCCCTTTCTTAGCTACATTTAACATTGATCTTTGATCATTAGTGTATGCTCAGTTCTTGTTCTTTGACAAGATTAATTCAGTTTCAGTTTCCTCTTTACTGTTTAATCAATTTATTTAAACATTTTTTAGTTCAATTTATCTCAGAATTTTTGAATTTACCATAAAGTAGGTTAAGATACAAAACTTTGAGTTAGGTAATTATTTCTCTTGTGTAATTGTTTTGTTTAGGTGTCTTTCAAGGGTATTCTGGATTTGCATCATATGGCAACGTTTCGGCCAGACACTATTCCAAATTTCATTCTAAGTTGGTTAAATGAAGACATATTGAACATGGTAATGAGGTTTAAGGACCTTTTGGAATTCTGCACTTAATGCTTCAAAATTTCAAGCAGCAAATAACCTCACTTAGGATTTCAATAATATTATAACTATTTCATTAACTTATTGTTGTATTAAAAATGTCAGTTATAAGGGTTAAGATAGGTTTAGGGTACTTTTCGGAACCTAATTTTACTCAAAATTGCATATTAGGGTTCATTTAAGGAAACATGTGGAAGCTATTTTGCATCAAAATTTCAATTTAAGTGCATGGTAGGTTTAGTGGATATGTTTGAAACTATTTAATACTAAAATTTCATATAAAGGTTTAGGTTAAGGAACTTTTCAGAACTTTTTTGCATCAAAATTTCATTAAAATTATTCCAAATACTTCATCTGCATATATCTTATTCTTGCATAAAGGAGCGGTTATGGTCTGAAGCTCATAACGGCCCTAATTTATCCTTTCAACTATTCAATTTAAATAAGGTCATGTTCAATGCAAACTCTGTTTCCCTTAGGAAAATTGAGGGGTGGAAGCGAAACTGTTCTATCTGCTTGTTTATAAATAGGCAGTTAGACAATTCTAATTTTACACCTTGATTTTAACCTCAGATTATGTATCAACAATCAACGACTCTTCAACTTTTCATTTACTTTTCTTAAATTATTCAAGGTTCAGGGTCTTAATGTTTTAGGGATTTAGGTTTACTTTAAGGTTGTGATTAAGGGTCATATGGTCATTTCCAGTATACAAGGTTAGGCAGAGGAGTCGTAAGTCCTCTAGCCTCATTTAGGAGTTTGTATTAATATTGCATTTTTGCTGTTAATTGATATCATGAACATACTTGTATTATTCTGATGAATGATCAGATTACAAATTTACTGATTATCTTTGGTATGGTGGTAATCCCATTTTCCATTACTTATACATTTAAACAAAGGTCAATACATATCCCCTTCCCTGTATGTGTGTATCTTTCTTGACAGGAGATTTTTCTGTTGGCCTCTGTGTTATTTGTGAACGACATTTTGTTTGTTTATTGACACAACTTCTGTCCCGTAATCACTTCCAGTGTGCTCTCCCTTTATCCCTTCTCCATTGTGTTTTTGTATATAAAATACAGATCTCACATATCCTAGCTGTATGAACATCTTTCTTTTTTGATGTGTTGTCCATTCAACTGATGCATATGATTCACTTGTTTATGCTGATTCAGTTTCCTCCTGTGATAATGTTACATGGTTGTTACCAAATGGTCCACTCCATGTATATTTTGACAATGACCAATACATCCCTTCTGAAAATGCTTTGTCTATAAGTTCTCTTACCAAGATGGTTCCATGTGGCCGTCAGTGTTTTGGGTTTGGTTGTGAAGCTTGTAGGGTAGATATTGATATGTTAAGTTATCAGTAGTGTAGATATAAAAAACATTGTATATAACTAATATATTAATCATTTAGATAATAATATCATAAATATTACACATATATTATTTTTATTAATGTTATTCCTTATTTAGATTACGGAATGAAGCAGACACTCACACAGTCTCTTAGTTTATATGTATTGCTTAAAACATGTTTTGGTTTATTTTGTCCATGTACTGCAACCACCTGAATATCAACAATGTGGGGTGTTTGGTGCGGAATGATGGACAAATTGTTTAGTTGGGAATCAGAGACCTAAGATAGCAGGTAAATTATTTTTTATCATATTTTCTACTCTGACTTTTACTGTTGTACAATAATACTTGAAGTTGGCCAGAAAAAAATCAGAACCTTGACAGTTTTCTTGCTGTTTTACAGCACAAAGTGCTCAATGGTGAGCTATTTGGATCTTTGGCTGTCAATCCATCTGTCATCTGCTATTTGATTGTTTACACTAAGCATCCACATTCCTTGAGCAATCCTAATCAAACATGGATACAATGTATATATGGGCATCAGTTCTTGGCCAGTTTCAATTATGGATCAAATCAATATATGGCCCTTATATTACAAAAAATGCCATAATTATACTACTATGTTTACACTCTAGCTCTTTCATTTCTCCACAAGTCCTAATCATATTTAAACAGAATGTGCATACCTGTAAGATCTATGGGTTTGATTTGAACCACATTGGACTTGCATGTCTAGAGAGTTATCAAAATATATTGCCATGTTTCATTATGTTTGCACGTTTAGTCTTGTTTACTCTCTAGAGACCACATTGTTTCAATTTATGAAACTTGGGCAAAATGTATGTTTCTGTAACATCTAGGTCCTGTTCGAAACTGGGTCACATTTGGTGAAAAACTAGGTCAACATATCAAATCATAGTAAAACATAGGTCACATTTGCAACCTGGTTTTCAAGAAATTTGATAAAAATGTCTCTATGAAATCCTTGGGTGACATTCTTCTGAATTCCTGCAATTCGTGTTATTTGTTAAAGACCATGACTGCCAGAGGGCATGGTCTCAGGTGAGCGATACAGGTCATCATGGCCCTCTTGTTATTAATGTTGAACTTCCTTATATTAGTTGTAGAAATGGTACTGAACCTTTCATTGATGGGTATAAACTTATTCAGAGGCCTTTATACGTGAACAATCTTGGTTTCAGCTTTAATTTATAATGCATAATTTTGCAACAATATTTCTGGGTTTCTTTCATTGATACACATTTTTTTACTGAAAATTTTTCACAATTTTACAGGAATCATGAAAAACTTGATTATATAGTGGAGATTTGTGTGTTTCCTTGTAAGATCGAAAGTTATTTCACAGAGTGAGTAGCAGACAGAATATTTTCACCTGGGACATAGTCACAAATAAAAATTTCAGTCAGACGTTCTCGAGGTGAAATCACTCAATCTTACACTGAAACAAACAAATGTTCTATTTATTTCATGTGTCATTTTGGTATTTTTTCTTTTGATAATTTCACTGCTCACTAAAGTATTGTAAACATTACAGTAAAAACGCTTTACACATTTGGTGTAAAATGATGCATAATTAAAACAAGCAAGGAATTGCGTAAAATTTATTTGGGTCTGCCCTGCAACATTGAGCTGTGAGGATTTTAATGAAACTGATGACTGCAGATATGTAACAAAGATCTTACTTTACTTTCAGGTCTCCATTCAATGATATGTTGGTGTATCTGCTAGTCATTGTTGTGAAAGGTTTCTGGTGCTGAGATACTGACACACATCACATGGTAAGTTAGACTGTCACAGAATCCGTCATATAAACAGCAAATATTAATCAAAAGAGCTAACCCACCAGAATTGATGCTATTATCTTACATGGTTTGTAAAGATTAAAATGATATTCTGAGTATTTATTATAAATTATGACAGAAGTGAGAAATGACAAGGGAGGTAGCAATCACTATACATTTTGCTACCAGTCCCTGTGTGTTAGTAAATGTAATAAGGTTACCTTCAGAATGGTATGATATATATAATGTAAAAAATGTAAATACAAAATGGTGGGTTAGCTCTGTTAGTTAATATTAGTTGTAGAAATCCTGCTGATATTCAAATTGAGTGGTGAAAGTAAAGCTAGTCTATAAGACTATATATGCATATACTGGGAAACCTCAATAAGACCACCATTGGTTCTGAAGAAATTTTATCAATGAGATGGTCTGATTTTTTAGTTAAAATGTGGATGAAAAATATAAAACTGGTCCCTGAAAATATGGTAGCATTAATGAGGCGGTCTTATTTTTGCGGTGGTCTTACTTTTGAGGATTTACTGTAGATAGAGCAGCATATGAGCATCGCTGTATGATTTCCAACCTCTTTAAGTGACATCGCCATGTACTGACGGTATGCAATATTTGCGCCATATGGCAATGAAAATGAAGTGACCCTAGAGAGTAAACATTGTTTCCTATTTTCAAATAGTGACATCATGTATTGCGTTTTGTTGAAATGACATCACTTACAGAAGAGGTTGTAAATCCAATAGCAGCGCTCGTATAGACTTTTCACTTTCATCCCTCAAAATTGTGTCAAGAATTCTATTGATCTTTAACATTTTGATTATGGCTGATAGAAATATCTCTTTGCCATACAAAGGCTCTTGGTTGTGGGCAACACCAAGCGTTAACTAAACCTAAGGGTCTGTTTATTTTAAATGATAACCATTCTAAACATCATAAACTCTTCTATGGGTCTTGACCATTCTAAACATCTTATACTCTGCTATAGGTCTTGACCATTCTAAACTACATAAACTCTGCTATAGGTCTTGACCATTTTACACTTCATAAACTCCACTATAGGTCTAAACCATTCTAAACTTCCTAAACTCTGCTATAGGTCATAACCATTCTAAACTTCATAAACTCTGCTATATATCTAAACCATTCCAAACTTCATAAACTCTGCTATAGGTCTTGACCATTCTAAACTTCCTAAACTCTGCTATATATCTAAACCATTCCAAACTTCATAAACTCTGCTATAGGTCTTGACCATTCTAAACATCTTAAATTCTGCTATAGGTGTAAATTGTGCAAAACATCATAAACTCTGCTATAGGTCTTGACCATTCTAAACATCATAAACACTGCTATAGGTCTTAACTGTGCTAAACATCATAAATTCTGCTATAGGTCTTAACTGTGCTAAACATCATAAACACTGCTATAGGTCTTAACTGTGCTAAACATCATAAACACTGCTATATGTCTTAACTGTGCTAAACATCATAAATTCTGCTATAGGTCTTAACTGTGATAAACAACATATACTCTTCTATAGGTCTTAACTGTGATAAACATAATAAACAGGGCTATAGGTCTTAATCATGCTAAACATCATAATTTCTGCTATGGGTCTTAACTGTGCTAAACATTATAAACTCTGATATAGGTCTAAACTGTGCTAAACATCATAAACTCTGCTTTAGTTCTTAACTGTGCTATACATCATAAACTCTGCTATAGTTCTTAACTGTGCTATACAACATAAACTCTGCTATAGGTCTTAAGTGTGATAAACATAATAAACACAGCTATAGGTCTTAAACATGCTAAACATAAACTCTGCTATGGGTCTTGACCATTCTTAACATCATAAACACTGCTATAGGTCTTGACCATTCTAAACATCATAAACACTGCTATAGGTCTTAACTGTGCTAAACATCATAAACTCTGCTATGGGTCTTATCTGTGCTTAACATCATATACTCTGCTATAGGTCTTAACTGTACTAAACATCATAAACTCTGCTATAGGTCTTAACTGTGCTAAACATAATAAACTCTGCTATAGGTCTTTACAATGCTAAACATCATAAACTCCGCTATAGGTCTTAAGTGTGCTAAACATAAGAAACTCTGATATAGGTCTTAACAATGCTAAACATCATAAATTCTGCTATAGGTTTTTACACTAAACTCTGCTATAGGTCTAACCATCTTGAACTTCATAAACTCTGTTATAGGTCTATAAATGCCACTAAACATCGTAAAAGCTGCTATATGTTTAAACTGGGCTAAATATCACCACTATGTCAGTGCAGGGTTTGATCACAACCTACATAACCTCTGTATTTGATATGAGTACTGGTTTGTTACCCAGGAAACGGTCATCAAGAGTGAATAGTTTGATAGTTGTTAGAACTTGTTTCACTACTGATGTAAAATAAATAAGTTTAAAGTAAACTTAAGCTGGGAAGTCGCCATATGAACATACATGTGCCTGTGTCCTTGCAACTTAAAACCCTAACAATGACACCAAATTCATACAAAACAGCTTGTTATGGTATAAAGCTGATGGAGGCTAAGCATAGTGTAACATGTCTTTAAATACATTAAATCACTCTCAGACCAGGGACCTTTTTCACAAACAATTTAAGACTGATCTTCAGACTTAGTCTTTAAAATCTTAAATGTTCTTTTTGCTCCTATGTTGATAAATAGCATTATAATTTTTTATAAAACTTTGCAAAAGTGTAGAGTTGATAACAACAATTATTCCAACAAAATTCAATTTGTTTAGATTCACTGAAAAGGAAAGCCTGGTTAATTTAAGTTTTGCAATTTAAAGTCTAAGTCTGAGTTTCCGTCTTCACTTGTTTGTGAATAATGCCCCAGGATGAGTGAATTAAATTAAAACACTGAGTCAGTGTCATTTTCTTATTTATATTCTCATGAGATTATGATAATAAAGTAATAAGTAATAATTTTACATGTAAATGTTGCATTAAATAATGATACATGTTGCAAAGATTACTATTTTTAGCGCAATATAAGTCCAACTCCAGTTAGACCAGTATTGCGCTAAAGGATAATAGCGTTCTGTGTTAGACAGATACGTTTCTGATCAATTAAAGGGGTTAAAATAGGGTCTATTACCCCAAGTATGCATTATATCTATAGTTATTCTGTTTATGCACTTATTCATTCCTATAGTAAAAAACATTAACAAACAAATGACAATTCATGGCTTAAATCTGAAAGAGTTCTAAGCAGAAACTTTAGCAGAAAACTTACAAAGCTATGATATAGCTATCATTATTTTCAATATTTTCATTATAATTTACATCCTAAAGTTTTACATTACATTTTCTATCCTGGTAAATAAATGCTTGCAATATTTGGACTTTCTTACATATCAGATACAAGATTTTAATTGAAAGAAGAGACAACTTTCATTCTCCAAATTTCATTCCAAGAATAGATTTACCAACTCTAAACAAGAATAGTTTAATGATTTAAACACAGATACAATGTAACCACAACATTTTGGTTTACAGTTAAACCTCCATAATAAGACCACTCTTGGGACCCTTGAAAACTGGTCCTATTATTAAGGTGGTCTTCATATTGAGGTTGAGCAAAACCGTGAAAATGGACTTGAAAAATGTGTTCTTAATTTTGAGGTGGTTTAATTTAAGTGAGGTTTTACTGTATATGATTTAAGAAATCATACTTTAATGATATGAAATATATATATATATTCCAAAAAATTTACAAATACATTTCTCCAAAAACTAATGATGTAAGACAAAATTGGCATTCAGGCCAGAATAAGGTTTTTCAATAGTTTTTATAAACTTTTTTTAAAGATGTCAAGCCAAATTTGAAAAAAAATGAAACTATGAAAACAAGAAATATCTTTAAAAAGAGGACTGGGGCAAATTGAAATAAACAAAGATGTTGTAGTTTTATAGGTTAATGTTTGGAGTTATTGCACAAACACTTGTTGATAGAATCAATAAATAAAGACAACGAAATATTAAAATTCTGCTTTCGTTCATTGGTTTATTAACTTACATAAATATTTTCACTTATAATAATATGCGTGGTAGAAATAGTTTGTTTCATGCTCAATAAAATTTAATAATGCGCATAATGTACACAAAACACAGGACTATTGTGCCTTTGTCCAATGACATTTCGGAGATTTCCATTAAATCAGTTCTTATGTAATTATTAAAATAAAATCTTCATTGATATACTTGCGCATTTATCTCGTGTCTAAATTAAAGATAAGTAACACAAGACCTGACAATTCTGTGCTCCCCTACATGTTGGCCCTTGCACCTTCTCAGTCCCTAATGTTTTGTACTCTACCAAGATTGTTCAAATCATGTCCCTTGGGTCAATATTGGCCCCGCCTCAGGAGTCGCAGCTATGTTTTACATAGACTCAGAGTTAGATAGGAAATGTCTTTGAAAATACTTTTACCCAGAACCAGAAGACCCAGGGATTTGATATGTAGCACTGTCTAGTGGTCCCCTACCAAGATTGTTCAAGTTATGTCCCTTGGGGCAATATTGGCCCACCCCAGGGGTCACAAATTTTACATAGACTTAGATAGGGAATATCTTTGAAAGTCTTCTTGTCCAGAACCAGAAGACCCAGAGTTTTGATATTGGGTATGTAGCATTATCTTGTAGTCCCCTACCAAGATTATTCCAATCATGCCCCTGGGGTCAAAATTGGTCCTGCCCTGGGTGTCACATGTTTTCTACAGACTTATATAGAGAAATCTTCAAAAATGTTCATCTCAAAAACCGCACAGCCCAGGGTTTTAATAGTTGGTATGTAGCATTGTTTAGTGGTCTCTAACCAAGATTGTTCAAGTTATGCCTCTGGTGTTCAAAACCCCCCAGGGGGCATGTTTTCTTTAGAGTTATTAAGGAACAACTTCAAAAAATGCTTATCAAAGGTCCATATGCACAATGTAGCCAGCAGAGCGTCAGGCCATCATGTTTTGATTATTATAGTATTGTTTTTATTTTGATGTATAAAGTACATAAACTGCAATAAATTCATCTATAAAATAAATGAAAGCCTAGATACTGTCCATATGGATGTGTAGCGCAATCATGGATGTATAAGTCTGCATCCAAACCATAATTTATTTCTTGAGCAGATAAATTCATTCAGCAATGCATAAGTTAATCAAATCTAAAATTATAAATGTCGATGCAAATTTTGGAAAGCCGTCTTTTTTATTTGTTGGACACGGATATGTTCAAAATCTGCAAGTTGTAAAATGGACAGTGCCAAAAATATCCAGTGATGATATAATAGTTTAGAATGATACATCTTTAGTTAATTGCAAATTAATTAACTTTGTGTCCAGTCTGTATTATGTCAACTAGTGATGGCGCGATTATCGAAAATAATTGAAAAGTAGTCCCTGGACATCAGATGTTGGCAATAATCGATTATGAACTATAAAAATTGATGATAATCGGACATTTTGACTGTTCTTGAAGTGTCATTTTAATAAGACATTCAAATTTTACATTCCGTTATATAGAAAGATCTTCGATGTATTCAGTCAAATACAAATATATACAAAGTAAACATACAAAAACAATGATATAAGAGTAAATGTCAAACCCCATTGATGTTAAATATGGTAAAAATAGATAAATAAAGTTGTACAAATGAAATAAACTGTCAGCATTATACATTTGTAATTACACTAAAGAACTAAATATGGATCGATTATGTCTAATTCGATTATCGATTATGAAATTTGTCTGATTATCCATCACTGATATCTACTGTAATTGAACAAATTTTGTTGGAGAGGTCTGCATGCCAAAATTGAGATGGAAGGATATTTTTAGTTTATTATTTACTGAAGATTGTGTAACAAATTTACTCTTAATTTCAGGTCTGCATTCATTAATTGTTGGTGTAACTGCTGGTCATTGTTGAGATCCTGGGATACATTTCATGGTGAGTTAAATAAAACTGTCAAAGAATTCTACATTATTATAAACAACAAATACTGATGAAAGAGCTAACCCACTAGCATTGATACTGATGTCTTATATAGTTTGTAAAGATTAAAATGATATTTAGAGTACTTTCTATGAAATCATAACAGAATTGACCAATAATGTCTGTGGTAACATTTTTTTTCATTTGCTGCCTGTCCTTCAGAGATGTGCTTAAGTTTCAGTATGGTATGATACAATAACATGGAGATAATGTCAAAAAAACTGATTGGTTAGCTCTGTTAGTCAGTATTTATTGTGGTGATTCTGCTGATACTAGTAGATAAATTGAGGGATGAAAGCAATACTCAGTCTATAACATTCTATATTGCATATAGATGTAGCAGCAGACAGACTTTTTCACTTTCACCCCTCAAAATATTGTAATGAATCCAACTGAATAAATAAGGCACTTGGCTATTGGCAACACCAAAAATTAACTTAACTTAAAATCTAAATGTAAGGTTAAAATCCTATGTTAATTTGAGCTTAGTTCATTTCGATAACATCAATGTGATTAGGTGCTTGAAAATTAATTTTTGTCTCCAGCGAGTGCTTATAAAAATGTATATTGAGGTACATTATGGGGTATATAATACAGGCAATATACGCGCGAGTGAAATAAAAGGAATTTGATCTAAAGAAAGTATTTCTGTAATATTTGGAAAGGAAAACATTTTAATTATTGATGTTCTATTCATGACTAAATCAGACTAAATATTTTATAAAACAAAATAATACATATGTGTAATTATTAGATCTAGACTAGATCTTTGCAGATTTGAAATTCAAAGCTAAAACCTAAAACCTTTCTTGTTGTACATAGTTCTACTGAAAAATTGGATTTGCAGTATTATAAATTCATTATACAGGTTGTTGACAGGGTATTTGGGGGAATATAACCTGTCTGTGATTCATATAACCCTTGGCTTTGAACACCTAGAGTTATATGGCACACAGACAGGTTATATACAAGAAAACTGCATAATGTTCAAAAATCTCGAAGTGCATCATAAACTATTGAAATATCATGGATTACTGACTTTAAGTCAAAACTGCAATAAAACAACAAATAAATGAAAGTCATCCATAATTAAATAATTATTAATGAAAGAAATTAATCAATACATGAATACTTGATGATGCATGAGAGTCACTATGTTACAGTATTCTCATATTGCATAGAGCATAATTAGGCCACGCCAAATTGGAATTTGTTAAGCGTCGACCTAAATTCGCGAAACCTAGCTACCTATTCAAAAAAGCAACACAAACTCATAAACGAAAAAACAAATATCATCAGATAATAAGCGATGCATAATTTTTGATATTTTAATGAAAGAAACATCATAAAACAAAACAAAATGGTTTGTTTCAAAACTAGATCTACACATGAATAAATCTAATTTAAAACTGCCTAGTTTTCACACAAATTGCGCATGCGGACGCTTAACAAAATTCCAATTTGGCATGGCCTTACAGTATACATTATCATTTGAAATGTGTAATAAACCAGATCAAGTTTTGGAGTAAAATTATTTTTGTATTGAAAAACTATGGTGGCATATTTCTGCCATCAGTTGACTACTTAATTAACTAGATAATTATGTAGTCAACTAGACTTTTCAAAAATATATTGCCTGTACTGGGTTAAAGTGGGTAAGTGGTGGCAGTTGTGGGCACTATCAGACAATTTTTCGTGTTAAGATATTTATCTGGTATGAAAATTTATCACGATAATTATCTAGTTAACCACATAATTATTTAGTTAATTAAGTAGTTATCTAGTTACTTCAAGGCGATAACAAGATAATTAATTAGTTTACTGGTGGCAGAAATATGCCACCATAAAAAACAGATAAACTGATCAGATGTTGATAACATTTAGGGATTGAAAGCTATTTAAGTTCATTAAAATTTCACATGTACTTTAACATTTCTTTACAACAATCCCAGCTGCACTAATAATACATTTTCTATAAATATTTGTCCTATACTCCAGCAATTGTCAAATATAGACATTATATAATATGCAAAATGGATATTCATATATACTTGTCTGTTGAACAATAATTTCAGGTAAAAAGTCCATAATGCGCTTTATCTTGTTTATTCTTTAAGCATTAAGCTTAAATAGTAAGCAATTCTCTGAAATCAACAATTAAAAAACATAAATACATGTGATAATAAAACACAATGCAGAAATAAAGGATTGGACAAAAATACACTTTGACGTCAATGTCTTTTAATCATCAAACTACAATAAAAAAGATGCAAGGCGACGTCCTATGGTGGTGCGCCATTAACGTCAATGACTGGCATTAACAATTGTTATTTGTCAGATATAAAATGAACAATATGCTGATGTTTTGATTTAAATCTTAATGATGTAAAGTATTAAAACAATAAGCGATGTCAGTTAAACTTTCAAATTTGGTTGACCTCTTCTAGGCACTGTCTTATGTATGTGGCGTTCCCTGTAGCAACTTATTCTCTCTCTTTTAGAATTCCTAAAGTTTTTAAAGTACATGTAATAAGTTAATGTGTCTAATAATTAAACAGCATTGATGATAATTCAGTCAGTTTAATTCTGTATTAATATGTACAATAAATAAGTTTAATAATGAAATTCAAAATATGATACAAACATTCCATGATATTTAATAAATATGATTGTGAAAGTACTAAGATAAAATTGTTTAGTATGTCGTAATGCTTTGTAGTTTGATAAAAACTTCAGTTGATAAACTTTAATGCATGTATTATCAAATACAGTAAAACCTCACTTAAAGACCACCAATATTTAGAGCACCTCAAAATTAAGAACACAATATGCAAGTCCATTTTCACTGTTTTGCTCTTTGTTCAACCTCGATATTAAGACCATATCAATAGGAAGACCAGTTTTCAAGGGTTCTAAAGGTGGTCTTATTAATGAGATTTTACTGTATATAGGTTTAAGTCTCATTTTCTTCATTATCAAACTGTTTTCCTGTAGAGTTGTCTTTTTAAAATTCAGGGACAGATGGTGTTGCCAAGTGCTGAGTATATGCTTCGTGTCCGTTTGTATAAGGCTGATATCATTTGTTCACCTGTCACTTTCCAATGTGATTTTTTCATACCTCAAAACCGTGGCAATCTTTACAGTGAATGCCTACTACATTGTAAAAATAGGCATAACTTATTTATCTGTGATTTCTTTTTCAGGATCAAAAGACAATGACGATCCATGTAGTGTTACACAAAACCATGTATGTGTACTTGGTTGTGTTGTTGCAGCTTTTTGATTTACTGAATAAGGTAATATAAAATATTGAACAAAATGTCAAATAATTGATTAAAGGGAGACAACTTGCATTCTGTTCAAGATCATTCAAGAACATTTTCCAACATTAGACATCACTTCAAAGAAAACTGGCTTTCTAAGGTCAAATACTTATACTTTTTTACCAGAAACGAATATTTTATTACGAGTTGGAAGTTAAATGGCTAGTTTATTGCAAATTATGACAAATTCAGCAAAATAAAAAATATTTTCATTGACAAGAATATCATTCCATACTAAATTCCTGACAAGTTATGTTAAATACATTAATTTACATACAACATGTAATGCCACTTTAATAATATCACAATATGTTAAATTAATTTTCATGATGTTGTCAGAATAAAACATGGGCAGTAGAATATACCAAATACTAAGCAAATGCCTTATGAAATGTAGAGCAAACTATTCCATTTGAATCATTAATACTTACTGGTATACTTTCCATAGTCAGTCAGTGGGTCAGTCGGTCAATAAAACTTCAGAACATTGAATAATTGTGAAGTGAATTAATAAATGAAAGAATTGTATTCTGAGCATCAAAAGTTTGAAATACTTGGGTTGGTATTTTAGTCTGCCAGTATTTCACAAAAATGTGGAATTATAACTGGTTTTGGTTTTTGTAGCCGAATGAAGACATACCATCAAAGTTTAAATATAGTTTAAATATAATATTATTCTTTCATTTGATGCATTCAGGTGAAAACTATCACACCTCACTAATTAAGCACATTTTAATCTGAAGAAATCTGAACATTGACAATTGATTTTCTGTTCATATAGGCCTGTGAAAATAAAAAAAATGGGGGAAAAAATAGTAGAAAATGTTATAGAACAAAATGTGGATTTCTGTGCAGATGTATGTCCCTTCATGAATTGGATTTTTTAATCAGTTACCGAATGAATCATAATGAAGTTTAGCATCATTAAAATATTTTGGACTATCAAACTATTTTACAAAACCTTTGGCATTCAATATGCATGTTCTTGAAAACCAAAATCCAAAATAAGTCATTGCACATATTTAATAATATAATATCACAAAGCGAACAAACGCTTCGAAGTTGAATAAATTTATTTTATATTTAAAAACATATATTCAGATTCCACATTTTAATAATTTCACAATAATTAAAAATATCAACATGCATTTACCACTTTATGTCCAGTAGAGTTTCAATTTAATAATTTTATAAAATTAAATGCACATTGTAACAAAAATATAATATCATGGCATTGTGATAAAATTAATTGTTCATACAAAAATATTGATGATTACAATTATTAGTAAATTATTCAATTTCCTGGTATTTTAAACTTCGTATTTTAGTATATTCGAGTATTCTCGAGAAATCAGGGTCAGGAGTATCAAATTTGTGACAAATAATAGTGAAATATTTCAAATGAACACCTTTGTCTGAGGTTATAAAACTTGAGATTGATTTCAAATCTTGTTTTGTGTGTTTTCTTAGATTAATTCTGTTGTTTTATAATTGATCATGCAGTAATTGCCATATAACATAAATAATTAACCTAAAAAAGTACTGAACCATTTAATAAAATATCTATTTGACAAAATTAGTTGTGACTGAAAAAAAACTTTGAGTACAGCAACTGATCTCAAGTTTATAATCTCTGGCCGTGGGCATTGATGGATTGCAGATTCACACTAAAATTAAAGCAAAAGCTAAACATTCAAAAATATGTTTATTATCATAATTTTTTCTTGTACAAAATGATGGGGAAAAATAATAATAGAGAAAATTAACACAAAATTTTATAAATTCTTTGCCACTGAGATTACAGTAAAAAATAACTGGGGCTTGTTGATTAATTAACCAAAATATTGACTGACTTACTTTAAAAAGTAAATACATGTAGTAGAATAATTAGGGATGGGAATAATCAGTTATTTTGTAAACTAGTTAACCGGAAAATCTTCCGAACAGTTTATCGAACGAGAATACAAACATTTATTGCATTAGCAGATTAACACACAGTTGGTACATATACTGACATTTGCAATTACGCGTAATCAAATAGTCATTCTTGAGGAGTTCTTTTGTAAATGTCCTTTGAGTTCAGTCTATGTAGACACTAATGCCATTGACATGGTCAGAGGTAATATACAATGTATATTGATGATTTGCCATCACTTTTATAACTTAAATTATTAACATACAGAAATGTATTCTCTATAAAATAGTTATAGTAAAATAGAAGCTAAAATTATCTCAAGATGTCAGACACACCGTATATACCATGTACTGAAGTAACGACAACCATATCAGCGTCATTTGAATAACCGTTTTTGAGATTTGTTCGGTGGCATAGTGGGTATGGTTGCAGTTTCTTCAGTGCTTGGTGCTGACGTCATAGGGGTCATAGGTTTGAACCCCTTTGGATTCACTAATGAATTTCCAAAATTTATTTGAAAGACATTCATTAAAGTCAAGTCTGTCAGTTAGACATTTATGTTGCTAAATATTATCACCAAACTATAGTTGTTTTGATGAAAAATGTTGGATTTTGTCTTGAATGATAATTGTACTAGGTTGTTTCTTGCATTTTAATAAGCAGATATATTTTCCCATCATGCCTTGGCATCAGCAATGGCTTGGCTCATTTTGCATTTCTCATGATACTTATACACTTAGCAATTAAATACAGCTATAGTAATTTACAGTCAAATTCATCCGGTTCAAAATTTTAAGTAATACTTGGTTTCAAATAGCCCATTTCAATTTGACGCGCATAAGAAGATACATCAGGACCTGATATTTATTTCCGATTATACCTAGTATTTGGACAGAAGGTTGTCGAATAAACAAGCTACTAGCCCTAACCCTCTTTGTTATTTGAGGATATTTTCGATATAGCTGTGTTAATTGTGACCAAATTGAGACATGAAAGTGGACTAATTTTGATAAAAAAGTTTTAAGAACATTTTTTTTTATATTTCAGGTTTGGAATGAATCTCATCAAACAACTTCATCAAATTGGTGCATTTGTCCCGTCAATGAATGGTTGTCCAGAATGAATGGTTGTCCAGAATGAATGGTTTATTTTTGAACGTTATTAAATAACAAAAAGTGACATATTAGAGATGAATGATATGTTTCAACATGGACCAGAAGACTTTTGTGTTAGAAAATAGACAATTTATGTACTTTCCATTGTGAAATCTTGTATATTATGTTTGTTTGGTCCATAAAGGACGACCATGGTCCGTAGAAGTGACCAGATATAATTTGTTGCATCTTGTTGGTCTTACTTATTGCAATCTACTTACTATAACCACCCACTGACATCCATGACTGATCTATTCTCTTAACTGCTCAACAATCTTTGGGTTTTAGTTCACATTTTTGATAGATCAAATACAAACCATTAATTGGTTTCTTCATCATATGATGAAGAGTTTTTCCCGATCACATGGCTTATTCTATGATTGAAAGTATTGACCCACAGTTGATGACAGCAGTTAAGTATGATAGTCAGTTGCAAGTTACAAAAGATTACCAAGGCCTGCCATTGATTAAATGAAGCAGCCATTGGATAATAGATGTATTGTCAAGTATTGGTGGCCAAGTAGGGCTAGACTTATGTGTCCCCAGTTGTCAAAGGGGCTAACTCGCCTATGAAGTTCTGCCACATCTTAAGCAGGGTAGAAGGGAGGCTACTCTTGTTTCGAATGGTCGCCTAAAAGGTACAGTTATGCCCTCTGCTTAAAATGGCCGCTATTATGAATGAGAGTAATGTCCCTTTATTACAAAAAGGATGCAATTTCAGACATGATTTATGTACCCTGATGTCAAAATGGCTGCCATTTTCGCGGAATATCAACCATTTTGAAATCAGGGGAAGTAATCCGTGCTGTTAATTTCCACCATTTTGAAAAAAGGGAGGCTACTCTTTTTTCGAATGGTCACCAAGCAAGGTAGAGTTATGCATCCTGCTTAAAAATGGCCGCTATTATGAATGAGAGTAATGTCCCTTTATTACAAAATGGATGTAATTTCACAATCGTAACTACTCGGCGGTATCCGGCAGAGCTCGGAATACATACCTCGTAAGTAAGTGGATGGATACACCCAATGTGATGCGTCCCCGGCGAATAACGCCGAGTAGATAATCACGAGATTACCTTCTGAATGCATCAAAATTTTATATTTTTCGCCAACAATTCCTACAAATTGATGTTATTTCATTATCAGGGAAATATTTCTTTGTTGTTGCAAATTTATTTGATGTTGATTTCCCAGAAATATCGCATATGTCTCGATTCCATAATAGACAGGTACAGCATATATCGGAGGCGGCCATCTTGCGGACTACTTTCTAACCATTATATCTCCGAGGTTATTTATATCTCCGAGGTGTTCCGATTGGTAATTTCAGACATGATTTATGTCCCCTGATGTCAAAATGGCTGCCATTTTCGCGGAATATCAACCATTTTGAAATCAGGGGAAGTAATCCGTGCTGTTAATTTCCACCATTTTGAAAAAAGGGAGGCTACTCTTGTTTCGAATGGTCACCAAGCAAGGTAGAGTTATGCATCCTGCTTAAAAATGGCCGCTATTATGAATGAGAGTAATGTCCCTATATTACAAAATGGATGTAATTTCAGACATGATTTATGTCCCCTGATGTCAAAATGGCTGCCATTTTCGCGGAATATCAACCATTTTGAAATCAGGGGAAGTAATCCGTGCTGTTAATTTCCACCATTTTGAAAGAAGGGAGGCTACTCTTGTTTCGAATGGTTGCCAAGCAAGGTAGAGTTATGCATCCTGCTTAAAAATGGCCGCTATTATGAATGAGAGTAATGTCCCTTTATTACAAAATGGATGCAATTTCAGACATGATTTATGTCCCCTGATGTCTAAATGGCTGCCAATTTCGCGGAATATCATCCATTTTGAAATCAGGGGAAGTAATCTGTGCTGTTAATTTCCACCATTTTGAAAAAAGGGAGGCTACTCTTGTTTCGAATGGTCGCCAAGCAAGGTAGAGTTATGAATCCTGCTTAAAAATGGCCGCTATTATGAATGAGAGTAATGTCCCTTTGTTACAAAATGGATGCAATTTCAGACATGATTTATGTCCCCTGATGTCAAAATGGCTGCCAATTTCGCGGAATATCAACCATTTTGAAATCAGGGGAAGTAATCCGTGCTGTTAATTTCCACCATTTTGAAAAAAGGGAGGCTACTCTTGTTTCGAATGGTCGCCAAGCAAGGAAGAGTTATGCATCCTGCTTAAAAATGGCCGCTATTATGAATGAGAGTTATGTCCCTTTCTTACAAAATGGATGCAATTTCAGACATGATTTATGTCCCCTGATGTCAAAATGGCTGCCAATTTCGCGGAATATCAACCATTTTGAAATCAGGGGAAATAATCCGTGCTGTTAATTTCCACCATTTTGAAAAAAGGGAGGCTAGTCTTGTTTCGAATGGTCACCAAGCAAGGTAGAGTTATGCATCCTGCTTAAAAATGGCCGCTGTTATGAATGAGAGTAATGTCTCTTTATTACAAAATGGATGCAATTTCAGACATGATTTATGTCCCCTGATGTCAAAATGGCTGCCATTTTCGCGGAATATCAACCATTTTGAAATCAGGGGAAGTAATCCGTGCTGTTAATTTCCACCATTTTGAAAGAAGGGAGGCTACTCTTGTTTCGAATGGTCGCCAAGCAAGGTAGAGTTATGCATCCTGCTTAAAAATGGCCGCTATTATGAATAAGGGTTATGTCCCTTTATTAAAAAATGGGTGCAATTTCGGACATGATTTATGTCCCCTGATGTCAAATGGCTGCCATTTTCGCGGAATATCAACCATTTTGAAATCAGGGGAAGTAATCCGTGCTGTTAATTTCCACCATTTTGAAAGAAGGGAGGCTACTCTTGTTTCGAATGGTTGCCAAGCAAGGTAGAGTTATGCATCCTGCTTAAAAATGGCCGCTATTATGAATGAGAGTAATGTCCCTTTATTACAAAATGGATGCAATTTCAGATATGATTTATGTCCCCTGATGTCAAAATGGCTGCCATTTTCGCGGAATATCAACCATTTTGAAATCAGGGGAAGTAATCCGTGCTGTTAATTTCCACCATTGAAAAAAGGGAGGCTACTCTTGTTTCGAATGGTCGCCAAGCAAGGTAGAGTTATGCATCCTGCTTAAAAATGGCCGCTATTATGAATGAGAGTAATGTCCCTTTATTACAAAATGGATGCAATTTCAGACATGATTTATGTCCCCTGATGTCAAAATGGCTGCCAATTTCGCGGAATATCAACCATTTTGAAATCAGGGGAAGTAATCCGTGCTTTTAATTTCCACCATTTTGAAAAAAGGGAGGCTACTCTTGTTTCGAATGGTCGCCAAGCAAGGTAGAGTTATGCATCCTGCTTAAAAATGGCCGCTATTATGAATGAGAGTTATGTCCCTTTCTTACAAAATGGATGCAATTTCAGACATGATTTATGTCCCCTGATGTCAAAATGGCTGCCATTTTCGCGGAATATCAACCATTTTGAAATCAGGGGAAATAATCCGTGCTGTTAATTTCCACCATTTTGAAAAAAGGGAGGCTAGTCTTGTTTCGAATGGTCACCAAGCAAGGTAGAGTTATGCATCCTGCTTAAAAATGGCCGCTATTATGAATGAGAGTAATGCCTCTTTATTACAAAATGGATGCAATTTCAGACATGATTTATGTCCCCTGATGTCAAAATGGCTGCCATTTTCGCGGAATATCAACCATTTTGAAATCAGGGGAAGTAATCCGTGCTGTTAATTTCCACCATTTTGAAAGAAGGGAGGCTACTCTTGTTTCGAATGGTCGCCAAGCAAGGTAGAGTTATGCATCCTGCTTAAAAATGGCCGCTATTATGAATAAGGGTTATGTCCCTTTATTACAAAATAGGTGCAATTTCGGACATGATTTATGTCCCCTGATGTCAAATGGCTGCCATTTTCGCGGAATATCAACCATTTTGAAATCATGGGAAGTAATCCGTGCAGTTAATTTCCACCATTTTGAAGAAAGGGAGGCTACTCTTGTTTCGAATGGTCGCCAAGGAAGGTAGAGTTATGCATCCTGCTTAAAAATGGCCGCTATTATGAATGAGAGTTATGTCCCTTTATTACAAAAATGGATGCAATTTTAGACATGATTTATGACCCTTGATGTCAAAATGGCTGCCATTTTCGCGGAATATCAACCATTTTGAAATCAGGGGAAGTAACCCATGCTGTAAATTCCGCAATTTTGAACGAAGGGAGGCTACTCTTGTTTCGAATGGTCGCCTAAAAGGTACAGATATGCCCCCTGCTTAAAATGGCTGCTATTATGAGAGTAATGTCCCTATATTACAAAATGGATGCAATTTCAGACATGATTTATGTCCCCTGATGTCAAAATGGCTGCCATTTTCGCGGAATATCAACCATTTTGTAATCAGGGGAAGTAATCCGTGCTGTTAATTTCCACCATTTTGAAAAAAGGGAGCTACTCTTGTTTCGAATGGTCACCTAGCAAAGTAGAGTTATGCATCCTGCTTAAAAATGGCCGCTATTATGAATGAGAGTTATGTCCCTTTATTACAAAAATGAATGCAATTTAAGACATGATTTATGTCCCTTGATGTCATAATGGCTGCCATTTTCGCGGAATATCAACCATTTTGAAATCAGGGGAAGTAACCCATGCTGTAAATTCCGCCATTTTGAAAGAAGGGAGGCTACTCTTGTTTCGGATGGTCGCCTGAAAGGTACAGTTATGCCCCCTGCTTAAAATGGCCGCTATTATGAATGAGAGTAATGTCCCTTTATTACAAAATGGATGCAATTTCAGACATGATTTATGTCATCTGATGTCAAAATGGCTGCCATTTTCGCGGAATATCAACCATTTTGAAATCAGGGGAAGTAATCCGTGCTGTTAATTTCCACCATTTTGAAAAAAGGGAGGCTACTCTTGTTTCGAATGGTCACCAAGCAAGGTAGAGTTATGCGGCCTGCTTAAAAATGGTCGCTATTGTGAATGAGAGTAATGTCCCTTTATTACAAAATGGATGCAATTTCAGACATGATTTATGTCCCCTGATGTCAAAATGCGGAATATCAACCATTTTGAAATCAGGGGAAGTAATCCGTGCTGTTAATTTCCACCATTTTGAAAGAAGGGAGGCTGCTCTTGTTTCGAATGGTCGCCAAGGAAGGTAGGGTTATGCATCCTGCTTTAAAATGGCCGCTATAATGAATGAGGGTTATGTCCCTTTATTACAAAATGGGTGCAATTTCAGACATGATTTATGTCCCCTGATGTCAAAATGGCTGCCATTTTCGCGGAATATCAACCATTTTGAAATCAGGGGAAGTAATCTGTGCTGTTAATTTCCACCATTTTGAAAGAAGGGAGGCTACTCTTGTTTCGAATGGTCGCTTTAAAGATACAGTTATGCCCCCTGCTTAAAATGGCCGCTATTATGAATGAGAGTAATGTCCCTTTATTACAAAATGGATGCAATTTTAGACATGATTAATGTCCCCTGATGTAAAATGGCTGCCATTTTTGCGGAATATCACCTATTTACCTATTAACAGGGGAGGTAATCCATGCTGTGGATTTCCGCCATTTGAAAGGAGGTAGGCTACTCTTGTTTCGAATGGTCGCCTCAAAGGTAGAAATATGCCCCCTACTTAAAATGGCCGCTATTATGAATGAGAGTAATGTTGAAGATTATAAAACCGACCAGTGTCAACACATGTAACGCCCTTGCCGGGAATTTTCCTCATTATGCAGGCTTGACTCGTCACGCGTGTTATTAGACAACACATGAGAACTAGAAGACACGTGCCTCGATTCATGGTTTCAGTCCTGGGCCCGTATTCAATATACATCTTAAGATATTTCTTAAGTTTTTCCTTAAGACATATTTTTTCCTTACGCAAGGATAAAAAATATTTTATCTTTAAGTTATATTCAATATATTACTTAAGATATTTCTTTCCTAAGATTTTCTTAAGTAAAAAAAATCTTAGTCGTGTTCTAAATTTCTACTCATACACGGCTGCATGGACCAATGATTTCTGTAAGCTACTGTTGTTTCAACACATCTATATTCTACTCCCAACAATCATGTCCTATTATTACTGGTTCATCGTCGATGGGGAAAATACATGGGAACTGTGGGAAATCGTTAATATCTCAACAACGGATTGAGATATCAA
This sequence comes from Mactromeris polynyma, assembly GCA_032209605.1. Taxonomy (NCBI): domain Eukaryota; kingdom Metazoa; phylum Mollusca; class Bivalvia; order Venerida; family Mactridae; genus Mactromeris; species Mactromeris polynyma. Next base: position 211,502 of record JASFXZ010000114.1, read on the forward strand.
ACTTGTGCAAACGGTTTTGAAAAAATTAACATTTCTGCAATACATATTCCGTTTTTCAGAAAGATTGTGAAATAACATTTTGTAAAAATCGATTACATCTCTGGCAGACAGTAGATGAACTGATTAGTACTTGTCTCTAGTTTATAGATAAAACAACAACAATATAAAACATGACATACATGACTTAAGAGACTTGTTACGAGTGGCTCTACTGTACTCGTGTAATAATCAGGCATGAGAATGTTCCGGGGATTGATTTGAGGCTCGCAAGGGCCGTTTTTGAGACAATTTAAACCGTCTTAGATGCTTAAAGCCAGTAGCTTCAGCGGCCCCCTGGACCCCTTGCCGAATTTTCAGCTGATTTGAAATTTTGCATTCTCATGAATAAACACTTATACTTAAAAATGTATATACTATAATCAAAAATTTCACTGAAGCGATCAAGAATTTATGACAGTTGCAACATTCAGTTGTTTATTGTAAACAAATCTAAAATGCATTATGATGGTGCGTTCTTCAAAAAGTAAGCAATTTGTTGATGGTTATGCAGTACATATGTATTATATGAAATGCATAAAATTGTTTCAGATTTTAATCTTTAAAGTTGTTAAGCATTGGTCTGGTGAATTTTATTACATGAACGTAATCATATAACTATGTAACAAAGAACAGCTAGACATGAACAGATCGTAAAATTTTAAATTGTTGTTGATGTGCCGACAAATAGTGTATAAAACGATCGTAAATTAAAACGTATACTGAAGAAAACAGATACAGTTTTGTTTGCAAATATATTATGATACATGTAATATTCGAAAGCAAAATATACACAACTACATACATACTGATACATCAAGATAAATGCTACAGCCCTTGGCAATTTCATCATGCTGGCTAATTAAGTCGCGAATGATAATGAGTATGAGACGTTAAAGTGGCGTATATATAATCGGTTATAGCATGGAGCCAATATCGATCAGATCTGGGGAATCTTGCGATGAGCCAGAAAGTTGGACATGAGTGTGCCTGTGACACGCATATCAACATTCAATTTTGGTCTTGAGTTGGACCCATTTTATCAATATTCGTACGAACGAGCGTTCGTACGATACGAAATGTTCGTAAGAATTTTCTTACGAAAATACTTACGATCGTTTTATCAAAATGTGTCCGTATATATGTATGACTGCGATCTTACGAATAAGAATGTTCGTGCGCACAGTAAATCAGTACACGCTCTTCTTGGGGATGTCAAACTAGACGTATCTCACGTCGTCTCTCAGTCGTCTGTTGAGAAACAAAAATATAACCGCCTATCCATCTGTTGTCAGTAGGCAAACAAACTTCTCAGAGGAAGACGAGCAAACTTCGGTGGATAGCTGCTTAAAAGTACTGGTACAATGTAACAGAACACTGAACAGTATTCAGTTAGATATGTCGGCAGATATGCCTACCCACTAAAAGCCTATTTATTAAAGAGGAGGTTTGCTATTTCATGTCTGATGACTAAGATGCGAATAAACAGGGGCTGGTCATAAGAGGTTCGAACTGAAATATGAAAGTACTGTACCCCTGCATGACGCTCTACAAACAGTAGTAACCAGTTGGCTGTATCATCCCACACCGATGCTCTCCTCCCACTTACGTCACTACACTTTTGCTACCTTCATATAAATGCAGGTGGATGTGCACCCAGTGTTGGGTTCGACCCCACCCCAACTCTCGCAAGGTGCTCTACCGTTTCGTCACACTCCACTACACATCTTAAGAAACAGTATATTGAGTGGTATTCTATGCTCAGAAGGATGAAAACTTCCTTAAATAGTTTATTATTTTCTTGAATTTTCACGATCTTGAAGATCTAATTTATTGAGGATTTGATACTTAATTGTAAGTCAAATATCATTGAGGATGTCATTCAGCTGGTGATGTTAATGATGCAGACTATTATTAAAGAAATGTGAAATGCTGCTGACAGTCATAACCACAGTAATTCTAATGGTTTATAAGAGTTCATAATTAATCTGTCTTGATATATAAAGTCATCAAGTTCATGTCGTAACAGTTTAAAATAAGGCTTAGCAATATCTTTATAAGATAACAATATATACTTATTAATGTATCCCCCCCCCAGTAATGCCAGACAATTTCGTGGAAATATGATATCCATTGGTCGTTGTTGAATGATCGTCTCCAACAGTGAAAGTCTATTCCGATAAAAACATGTATGTCATACCATTTCAATCACATTCATTGAGAAATTTTTAATTTATTACAATGAAATAAGCATTTTAGTCACAAAATCAATCTTCCAGCCCCGCTTCGTAAATACTGACAAGCGTTTATCAGGTAGATCGAGCAAGAATAGTCGCCCCTGACAAACGTTATACTAGGGCATCAATGGAAATATACGTAGAATGATAAAATAACAGTCATTGTATATGCTGGAACTTCTTTTAAACAAAATACAAGCAGCAGATTGTAGATATCGAAAATACTAGCATTTTCCTTATATTTAAGATAAAGTTAAGACTGCTAAGAGGCACCTTACAGTTAAGGAGAAAAATATACAATATCTTAAGATAATATGCTTTGTGAATACCACTTAAGATTTTTCTTGAAATCTAAGGAAGAAATGCAAGAAAAATCTTAAATTTAATGGAAATCTTAGGATTTAAGATAAATTTTCAACTTAAGATGTATATTGAATACGGGCCCTGGTAACATAGAGAGAAATTATACGACATATTAATCAAAAGTAAAAAATCAAAGTAAAAGATTTTATGATTTATACATAAAAAAAGTATCTATTGGTTGACAAGAATGGATCCGTTTAGAAATACGAACGCAAGCATTTCAGTACAGCTCTGTATGCATACATAAGGTCTTCCTTAACATGTTGGTTGTCATTTTATAACTCTACCCAGCAAAGGTTGGGTTGGTAGATACGTAATTTCCATTAGTTACATTTATGGTCATTCAAGTTTCAACTATTAAGACGCAGCCCAAAATCATGTTCCCCACTTAGACAACCCAAGTACATTTTTGAGTAAGAGCCATTTTCGTGAGAAGCTAGGACTATGCCAAACGAACATGTTTAATGGTGACTTACATTAAAGACAATCTGAAGGATATCACTAAAGCTGGATGTTATTTTCGTCGATTTATTTATAAATATGCGTATTGCATGTTGTTTTTGAGTTACAGAATGACAACACGTTATATGTATATTGTAAACCAAGAGATGTCTTTTAAAATGATACACGGCGTCTTCCGGTATGTTCAATGAAATAATGTTTTTGCAACATGGTGAAAAATAAAGCTTTACAAAAATTAACTCGGATCTATGTATACTTTAATCATGGACCTGACTTATCAGGGTCATTTATATATGCTGTTTTCTCGTAGATTCGTGCCCCTAAGCAGAAAAGTCATTGCAGGTTCATTCAGTACACAGTTTACTTACATTTTTTTCATTTTAAACTAGAAATCAAACATTAATGTAAACCATGTCTGAAGCAATAGTAGTTTTTGTTTTTGCAGTGAAAAATGTGCTTAAAACAGAAGGTCAGTGATCTGGATCATCTGGAAGCTTTCTTTTTAGATTCGTGCCCCTGGGATAAAAATGCCTTTGTGTCTACAATGTCTTTCTTTCCACAAACAAAGACATTACACACCAAAACATAAAATACAAACTAGTTAACAAAATAACTAGTTTTAATGATGTTTCACCTTTTGAACATGGTCATTGGTTACCTGATTACATTAGTATCGGCTAAATGTGCTAAAGTCGATATGTTTTAACATCATACCGGGACTTTTGACATTTTCAGATTATTTTTTTTCGGTCAGAGAACCTACCCGCCCGAAGACGCTAAACATCGAACCATATTGGTATAGCTTTATTACCGTTGAAGATGTTTTGCTTTCGTTACCTCTCCAGTATATGAAAATACTTTTTACTTCATAGCTTAAAGAACCAATTTAGACACATTTCTCAACGCTTACTTTATATCTTATATATACATGTATGTACTATTATATATTATTATGTTTTCGACAAATCTTTATCTTGCTTTAAATCTTATATATACATGTACATTTGTATTATTATGTATAATTATGATATCGACAAAAAAATCAACCTTCATTTACAACAAGTTAACCAGGATTTTTACTAAATTTTCTACAAAATCCTTTAAACCTAACTTTTTAAATTTTCGCGAGACAATCGACGAAATAGAATAGAAAACACAAGATGCATACTTATTGTAAAGAAATCTCGCACACCCTACGTTTTATATCTGCTAATGCAAACTACGTGTATATTATTTTTTTACAAATGATATAAAATGAAAAATGAAAATGATCACAAACAAGACAATTTAAGATGGGATTTGAGGTATTAAAAAAACTGAATCAAGCAGAATTACAACAGTTAAAAATATATGAAAACAATCTGTAAAATAAATACAAATGTAAACACGACGGTTTAAAACCATGAACTACACATCATTGGCGGAGAGACAAACGCCATATAGTGACAAACAGGTTGACAATGTCTCATTAAAATGTTGCTATTGTCAAACCATTATGCTGAAGACATATATTTAACGACATTGCAAACAACAGAATATACGTTTTATGTTACTTACCTCTGAACGAAGTCTTTCTTACAGTTAACTCGACGTACTGCAAATGTGTTCAAACTGCACAGGGCAATGATTAAATGAGTATAAGTGTTTATTTTAAATACTTCATATAAGGTCCATGTTTCAGTTAGGCCATGCCGTTTTATATTTTTGTTAAGCGTCCGCGTGCGCCTATGTTTTGAGCTCTTTGAGCCAAAAAAAAAAAAAACTTGCATGTTTGAAAATAGTGAGTGAAACTTAGTTTTGCTGTTCTTCGCATGTTTTATAACGAAATAAGTTGTTAGGTTATATTTTTATCATGTTTACCTCATTAAAACATGTGAAATGACACTGTTTGGCTTTGTGTTTTATCGAAACGACTTTGTGTGTTTTGCGTATACGTAGCTTGATTTTGCGAATCAATGTTGACGCTTAACAAAAATAAACAGTATGGCCTTATATAACACATAGGATGTGTTTTCTCAAACAATTGATAATTGAGATAAGTTTTCGGTTATCATACTGTCGCCAAAGGACCAGATACTGAGTTGCTTTTCCGGTTGCAAAATTGCTACATGTATGTTCACTTACTGTGCTGACGAAAGTACTTAAGGATCGATGCGTATAGTTTAAATGTTTAGTGAAATACTACTGATTAATGAATCTGTTATTTCCTATTGGTAGTGATTGACAGTATTGAATATGTTGGTGGTTCGGATATACAGTCAGACCTCGTTCTTTCGAATTCATCGGGTTCAAAATTTTATTTTGAATAACACATGATTTCGAAGTCGATTTCAATTCGACGTAAGAAGAATACACCGGGATGAAACCGAGTATTCGGGTAGAAGGTTGTCGAATAAACGAGGTCCGTTTATTTTTGAATTCACATTTTGAGTCTAGTACCTATGGGCTACAATCTAATAAACCAGGGGTCTAGTTGAATGACTGGTCGAAGCAAGTAGAACAGTTATACCTCCGGTCAGCGAGAATGGTGCGCTGAGACAAATGGTCTTTACGGTCCGTTTGTATTTCTTGAACAATAAGCTGATTCAGATACATGTATTGGTTTAGACACAATATCTATCACAGAACAGCATGTTGTGATTTATTTGCGTTTAGAAAATCTTACCAGTAGTCTGAGGTCTTAGAATCTGAAAACTTCCTGTACGACAAAGGAGGGTACTTATCCCTTGTTACTAGTTACTCTTGTATCACTTACTCGCCATCAGTAATACTCAGCTTGGAAAGCCAATATACAATTAATTATTTACAAGAGCAGTGAAGAAGTAGACTGATCATTCCACCAACATGTGTAGAGTTTATCCTGGCACGGTGTGTTTATGTATAGGAGGAATGATCTGTCGAAAGTATAACTCAAATTCGCTATTTCTTTCATTATCGTGTTTACCTAAATATCGATTATAGGTGTGCTGTTTGGCGCAAGTTGTATAAACACGTAATGTGTTTATATGAAATTGTCAAATAATCCCAACCGATACGTCAAATAAGTCCACAAACTAAGAAGCAAAAATGACCATTGAACACAAATTTACTCTTTCTCACATTTATTGATACGACAACATTGATAATTGAATGTGTGAGTAAAATTGAGTGTGCTAGACATATTTTACGAATTGTTGTAAATGTTGCTAGAAATTTAACATCTGCTGTTTGGTGAAGCCGGCAAATCGTTGTTTACGGCGAATGAAACCAAGCCTGAAAAATGTAAAACATAATGCAAATACAAACCGCATTGAACAAGACATATTGTAAAGGAATTAAATGACACTATTATCGCGATTTATAGGCATCCTGGAGCCGGTGGCGCGCGGGGAGCTATGTAGTGCCACATATAGTCCGTGCCGCATATAATTAGCGCACGAACTGAATGCGGTGCACTTATATGCGCATTTAGCTCACTTCTGTTTATACATGTACATTTCAATAAGATAACAATATAAACAAAGTTAAATTTGAAAAGAAGATAAACTGAATAATGTATCATATCCACTGTTGGTCGATTGATGTTCTCACGAGTTATGACCCTTTAACGTACAAACGATCATAGTGGGCAAATAGATGTTTGTCAGCGCTCCGCCTTCTACATTTAGACCATTTTGTGGATTGTCACGGAAATAACACATTAAAACTCATTTTAAACACATGTTTTTGCATTGACTGCGGCATGTAAACTGCTAACGCACATTGGTGCCATCTGTTATAATGACGATACAAATTATATTTTATCATGAATTCCCGTCTAGCTCAGTCGGTATCGCGCTAAAGTACCAGTCCGAAGGTTGCGGGTTTGATCCCGGGTCCGACCGTCTGCGTATGTGGCGATGTGATACAAATATGTGTGTCAATGGTTATTCGCTTTTAACTGCTCGAAGCTGTTCATAGGGTTTTAATCAAGCAACACTTAACCATACAATTCATTGTTTCGAGTGCCGAGTTATGGTAATAACATCACCATCGTGTCATTCTTACCTGCCAGACATGACTGGAATCCTGCATTGTAGTCACAAGCAACTTCATTCTTTACATAATCGCTTCTACTATCTTGATAGTTGTCGCCTTGGTCAGGTCCGCCTACCAGACCGCCTTTCAGCACGTTTGGATTGGCAGCGCCAGAGTTTGCATCACACCAGTTAGTGTTGGTAGGACACGAACTGTTTTTTACAATAAACAAATGAAATTTCCTATGGAAACCATGTTGAACAATGTATGGATTAGAACGGCTATCTTTTTAGTATCAAATGAAATGAAAGTCGGTTTTACCTCATCTACTTGGTATTCCCTGCGAGTAACAGCTCAAATGAATATTAAAATTAAACTACATGTATGTAACTGTATCCCCATATTGTTTTTTTCGATAAAACACAAATCCCTTGACGCAGTTACTGATGATGGCAGTGACTGGTTCTTTATCCGATAAAAGATTTACTCGCATGAAAATGGATCGCAATGTCAGCTCATTGGGAAAGAAAAATCATGTTGGTCATACGAAAGTTATAAAATGCAGTGCAGACAATGTCCCATTCACAAAGTAGAACTTCGCTAGACAGATGCAGCCAACAATGGTGAAACGGACAAAGAGGTGCATGTAGGGAACGGAACACAAAAACAAAATCGAAATTATTAAAAAATGTTGGTCAAATGGTTGAAACTTTGTTTACCTTCCACGATGATGAGGATGTGTTGGGTAATAATTGCCGAAACCAATTTCATAGCTTATATGAAGTTTGTTGTCTCCTAGGAGATAATTAATTTGTGTCTCCGCCCATTTCAAATAAGCATCGTGTTGGATTCCCAATTTGGCGGCCATTGCAGCAACAAATGCAACGTTTCCTGGAAGCAGAAAGGGAATCTCATAAAAAGTGTACTTTTTATTATACATTCTAGATAATGTTGATTCTTATTCGTGTGAAAAACTGGTTAGGGCAACGAAACCGCTGTATATCACGAAACAATTGTAGCGTAAAACCGATGAAAGCAAAAGAAAACAAAGCCCTTATGACAAATCTGTTGTGCCGTCAAAAGGTAATTATATAAACTAAAATAATTGAATAATTAACACAATAAATATATTTGAACTCGTTTCCTGTTTCTTCTAGACCTCTATGCAATTTGGTCCCCATTTGTTTGTCTATAATATTACAACTCGTTTTGGGAAGGCCGTGCGCTTTGTTTGTAGCGTTTCCTGCACGGAGTCTTTATTAATGTTGTTTATCTCATACTGACAATTAGAAATTCGTTTCTCTGTCTGTAAACTAAACCTTGACATGAATCCACTTACCGAACATCATCTCATGACCTAGCTGTAAGAACGTGGCCGATATTTAAATATACATAGAAACGACAGAATTTGTAAAAACTGTAATACAGAAATGAAAGAAAACGAATATCATTTTCTATTAATTTGCTCAAAATTCTCAGATTTAAGATCAAAATATACAAAAAAATACTACTACACAAGACCCACGAAACAGAAATTGTCTAATCTTATGACAGCAACATCAAACATTATTGTCACCAATTTGGCCAAATACATATTCTACGCCAATCTAATTAGAAATTGAATAATTTATGCTCATATTTTGATATATTTTGCTTGTATACATGCACTGTAACATCATGTGCTCTTCAGAAAATCTATGCCTTTTGTTTGTCAGAAATATTTTTGTATAATTGCTATAAAACATGTAAATATGTTTTGCATGCAATAAACTATTTGTAGTTGTAGTTGCACTTACCAGCGTGTCTATTGGGTCCCCACTGATCCCTCCAAGCAAGGCCACATGGTGTTTGTGCAACACTTCCTCCGGGCATAAAAGAACCAACAAGCCCTTCAATATCTGTCTTGTATCGTCCGTCTTTCGTAATACCATATAAAAGTAACTGCGAAGCAAAATTATACCTATTCTATAGACCGTCTCCAACGATGTCACAACAACCAGGTTGATAAGCTTATCTATTATAATACCGCTCTCCTTATAAATGATATCACTACCCGGGTGTAAGGGTATAAATGTGTTTCAATATCATACTTGTAAGTTTTACTAGACGTGGGTTGTCAATATAAATTTCAAATGATACTGTAACAAAGTTGATACCTCAATATTTCAGAGAAGTCGTATTAACTGTGGGGCTCTGAATGTACCTTGCCCCATCATAAAGATCCAGGTACAATATGCGTTCAAAAAAGTTAGAAACATGTTGTGTCACAAGCACATTAAACATATCATAAACTTGTTTACATTTTATATCCAACCTACATAGAATTGGTAAAAAGTGAATTATCCCCTTGTAAAATTTTCGAATATCTTATTCAGTCATGTATAATTGCTACAGACTTTGCTAAAAATACTCGAATATTTATATAAATGTAATAAAGTCATGCTTTGAGGAACACGAAAAATCGGTCAATGGCGCTACCGGAATTCGAACCCGGGTCTACGGATCGCCGGTCCGTTATGTTAACTCACAGCAGCTCCGACGTTTGCATCATTCCAGTTGAAACTCCATGCAGTGCCTGCTGGGTAAAATCCCTTTGCTTCATCCAGATAATGTTGTTCATTGGTTGCACGGTACAACCAAGCACCTGCCACCGCCAACTCATCGCCGTCACCTGTTGATCTTAAAACACAGGAAAACAATTTGTATTAATTAACCTGATATGTTCACCCATTTCTTGGTTCTACCGCTCTAATGTTTCAGCTGTTTATAAATTGCTATCATAATAAAAAATAGTTTACACTAGCTATTTGAGTGTGCTTTAACAACGTAGGCAATGACCGATTTCAAACCGACAAGAATTAAGTAAGTGAATGCGTTTAAGTGAATTGCTTGTTTTCCCAATGTCTTTGTTATAGTAAAACAAGTTACTTTAATATTACAGGGATGTAAACGATTAACCGGTTATCTGTTCGAACATGCGGTTATCGGTTAGTAAGATCACTAAAAAATCAGTATATCATATTACAATGTTAGAAATAAAAAATGATGTTTTCTTAAAAATAATTGAAAATTGTGACATTTTTATTTTATTTGAATGGCTTATGTTCAGTACTTTCGGAAATAAAACACTATCGGAACGAGTACTATCGTCAGTATATAGGTCTCGTCTACCTGTGTCATGGTAAAAATATACACGGCAAAATACGAAACACGAATCGAATGTCATGTTCGGTTAACCGGTTAACAGTCCGGAAGATTAAACGGTTTATCGGTTAGCAAAATAACCGAATATGTCAAAAAATCCCTACAATATAATCAAAAAAGTGTTTGAAATTTCTGGATCGTAACATTTTACATGTATCGTCCTCACCCGTAGAAATCCTTTGCTTGCGTTATGCAGTCGGTGTATTTACCACGATTGTTTTTACCAAACTCATATAAACTTTTGGCTGCCCCAAGCAATTTATCAGCGAACCCTTGGTCTGAAATATAGAATATTATGTGCGTTATACGCATGACCCCCTCATACATTTTAACATAACCACCTTGGTGATTAGTTTATATTCCATCTTAAGCTATCAAACAAATCCACCCTTCCGAAACCCCATTGTTATTTATCACCGTGGCCACCGTCTACGGAAAAGTACGGTATTTACGGCATTTAATACAGATGCTGTGTAAATGCTTTACTTAGTGCTTTGAATAAAAGCCTGAATATTACAGAAGGCTAGAGATGACATCGAGAGTTGGAAGGAAGACTATAAAGAAGCAGGAGTTTGTCCTATCCGTCAGTTTTCTTGAATGTTTGAAGAACATGAAGACTTACTGGCCACACTCACATGACTGTAGGAAACTTCAATGATCTGGTGCTCATACTGGCCACACTCACATGACTGTAGGAAACTTCAATGATCTGGTGCTCATACTGGCCACACTCACATGACTGTAGGAAACTTCGATGATCTGGTGCTCATACTGGCCACACTCACATGACTGTAGGAAACTTCGATGATCTGGTGATCATACTGGCCACACTCACGTGACTGTAGGAAACTTCGATGATCTGGTGCTCATACTGGCCACACTCACGTGACTGTAGGAAACTTCAATGATCTGGTGATCATACTGGCCACACTCACGTGACTGTAGGAAACTTCAATGATCTGGTGCTCATACTGGCCACACTCACATGACTGTAGGAAACTTCAATGATCTGGTGATCATACTGGCCACACTCACATGACTGTAGAAAACTTCAATGATCTGGTGATCATACTGGCCACACTCACATGACTGTAGGAAACTTCGATGATCTGGTGCTCATACTGGCCACACTTACATGACTCTAGGAAACTTCAATGATCTGGTGATCATACTGGCCACACTTACATGACTCTAGGAAACTTCAATGATCTGGTGATCATACTGGCCACACTCACATGACTGTAGGAAATTTCAATTATCTGGTGCTCATACTGGCCACACTCACATGACTCTAGGAAAACTTCAATGATCTGGTGATCATACTGGCCACACTCACATGACTGTAGGAAACTTCAATGATCTGGTGATCATACTGGTCACACTCACATGACTGTAGGAAACTTCGATGATCTGGTGATCATACTGGCCACACTCACATGACTGTAGGAAACTTCAATGATCTGGTGCTCATACTGGCCACACTCACATGACTGTAGGAAACTTCGATGATCTGGTGATCATACTGGCCACACTCACATGACTGTAGGAAACTTCAATGATCTGGTGCTCATACTGGCCACACTCACATGACTGTAGGAAAACCTCAATGATCTGGTGCTCATACTGGCCACACTCACATGACTGTAGGAAACTTCGATGATCTGGTGCTCATACTGGCCACACTCACATGACTGTAGGAAACTTCAATGATCTGGTGATCATACTGGCCACACTCACGTGACTGTAGGAAACTTCAATGATCTGGTGCTCATACTGGCCACACTCACATGAATGTAGGAAACTTCAATGATCTGGTGCTCATACTGGCTATATCACTAATTTCAAAACGTATAATTTCAATAAAGATTTACAGGATTTCGTTCGTTGATAAATATCAACACTAAATGCCGTATGTTTCCGTACACGGTGGCCACGGTGTTTATGATATCAAAACCAGGGGTCCCGGCCAATCATGAAAGGATTGCCAATCATTTTGGCTTTAAACCCGCAGCCATAATTTGGGAATGGTAAGCAACCTTCTTATGGTGAATTATACTTGAAACGTCCGTTTGGCGTTAAAATATTGAACTTCCGTGGTGATACTGGGTCAAATCTGCGTAAGGCCATTATTATCATAATTCCACCTCTATTATTTATGTAGTAATATGTGTTACCTCCGCACATATCCTTGAACACCATATATCCAGCGGCCATAGCACCAGCAGTGTCCCCAGCAACATCGCTTCCATGACAGGATGTGGTCACCTTGTAGGCTGGACGACCCATGTTCATATTCTCTGGACGGCCCCAGAACCCGTGGTCAGCATAGCCATCTCCAACCTGTAATGATCCGTAAGTGTGGATAAGTTTGTTCGCCAACTATGTTAACCGTTGTCCGTCCGTCTGTCCGTATTTTTGGGTCGCTTATATCTCAATGAGAAAAGGTATTTGACGTAGATTAACGGGTTTTCATAGGAATATTAACCATCAGATGAAATTACTCAGTTGTTTTTTTAATTGGATTTATTAAGAAAGAACAGAGTTATTCCCCGTGATTAAATAAAGTGGGGACATCAGAGTCCTATGGCTCAATTTCTAGTTTCAGTTGTTTTAGACGCTGAAGTCTTGCTGTGTGGGCATGTTAATGATAAGTACTTAATTTAATGCTGTTCTAGACCTTGCTTTTTGAACTTTTGATGTCTTCACAGAATTAGGTCAAATACATGGAAGCTTTAATACTTTCCATAAATACACGCGATAATGAGACAATGAGCCTTATCTTGATCTATTTATGAACAAACTCGTGTAGTTAAGTGTGTGTATAACGGGATATTCGCCGATATATATTATTCGGTCCGTATTTGGATATTTTTGCATCCCGGTGAAGCAAACTGACATTACGTTATAAGAAAACAACACGGCAGGTTGGAAACCGGGCTGAAGGAGCCCCTTCGTTACTTGGATGTCATGGTGTTTTGACGACACTTTCCGTCATTTTCATTATACAATTTATTGAAACCATGACAGTTTCTCTCAGACAGATAAGTAGCTTAAACAAATAAACAATAGGCAGGTTTTTTTCAGAAAGAAACATTAACGGTTTAAACACTTATTGGTATATAATAATAATTATTACTATTTCAGACAAACAAGAACATTTCAATACACCTATTTGGAAATGTAATGGTCCAGGTAATATATTCATACGTTCGCGGTTAAATATAGCTAGGTTTTGCGGAAGCAAGGTTGGCGCTTAACAAAAATTAGAACAGTACAACAGTAAGTACCTGCACATAGAGCGTTTGTTGACTAGGGATCCATACTTTGAGGAAGTATTCTAGCGGTGTACGTATCATATCACACGCCATCTGTGTCTGTCCAGATCCGTCGTATCCATCTCTAAATTCCACCATTCCATACAACAACACCCAAGCTGACCAACCCATTGGTAGACCGAACTTTACGTGGTCACCGGCTGTAAAATGACACGAAATCTTTAAACACAGTATTCACACTGTTCTCGAACACAATATTGTTTATGTTTCTACTGAACGTTGGACCTCAGTGTTTTGGACAAACGCGTATTCAGACCTGCGTTCAGTAACTGTATTTGCGACTCACGTTTCGAAACGTTTTTCAATTTGGTTCCCCATGTGCAGTCAATGTGATATGGTGGACCAGGGATACAAAACAAAACGTGAGCGACTGTTAGCCGTAACTGAACGCATGGCAGGTATACGCATGTGCGCCAGAGCGTAAGATTCGTTAACGAAAGTGATAAACAAAATTCTTAAATACATGTATAGAATGAATGATTTGCTTCCTAATATCCAGAAGTACTTCGAGGAGGCTCCCAATACCCCAAGATTCATACTCCTTCCACACGCCCAATTCCCAAAACAGTGTGGACGAACCGACCAGGGCTACGTCGCTAGTATCTTGCGTACAGTTTCACTATTGTCCCAGTTTAACATTCACCTAGAAGCTTTTCACGTATGTTTGAAGAGTATACTTCATAAAGTTTCAAGACAATTAAAACTGGCCTATACTTACCATCATACCATCCGCCACTGAGGTCATGGCCGTCAGCCCCATCGTTTACAGCCGAATCCCCTCGCCATGGAATTGGGTTGTTGGCCGGGAGTCGGCCCGAACGCTGGGCATCATAGAAAAGAATTGACAACTCAAGGGCCTTTTTGTAATCCTTCTTCATTGGTGATTCTGCAACAGTAAACAAATTCTACAAATTTAAGAAGGAATTTAGATCGTCAAGCCCGTACCCCAGTTAGCTCAGTTTGTTAAGGACTCGATCGTCAATCTTGAGATCGTATGTTCGAATTGCAAGTGACAGGTATACTCATACTTCATATTTCCGGTAACAAAGCCTTTCTCGAAATCAAGCTCAAAGTGCAAACTACTAGTATAAACAGGGTGTTTAAAAAAGTTCGTTCTCAAAGTTAGTATTTTAGTTTCTTTTTAAATGCTCTTCCTATCTATGTCGCTATGGACCAATAGTTTTTCTTCTGCAAGAGCGTTCTAAATAAAACAGAAATTCACAAAAAAACAATATCTTTCATTATGCGAAAAAAACCAGTGTACACATTATTCTCATTTTACCCAAATTCAAATTTTGTGAACAAACCTTTTTAACACCCTGTATTTTAGCAATCAGAAATAGGGTTGATAAACACAGAAATTGGTGCCGTTAGTAATGGATAAAATTCGAATGTTCGAACATTCGTTCGGAAGGTTGACCGAATATTCGAATACCAAAATTGCCATTCGTTGACATCCCTGGTACATCCAAAATTATTAGTTGTCTTAAACCGTTGATTCTTATGATGAAGTTATCAGTTGCTCGCGGATAAGATAACTTAGTACTGTTTGTAAACAAGGAACAACGATTGATCAACTGATCACCGTACATAACCTGAATTATATTGATAATACGAGACAAATCTCCAACACACCACTAGATCATGCAGTTCACTATATATCATCTCTAAATTAACTACTTTGATTATATACTTTGGCTTCGCATTTGCAATAACGTTTATAAAGAAGAAGCTAGAACTGATTACAATTCGACCACAAACTCATTTCGGCTAAATTACTGACGATTCTCGAATGCTTAGTGCGAGCATGAACAATGAATGCGGGCGGATTATGAAGTTCGTCGAACTAAGAATGCATGTCACAATCCAGTTATACGTGCGGTGTTCCAAACTTCACACGGCGCTAATTTCCCTAGCGGTTCATCAATTACTCACACGACGATTTGATTAAAATGACAATTACACCGTGAACACAGTCATTATAATTTACGATCACGGGCGAAGTTTAGCTGAAATGTATGTGTATGCCTAGTTTAATGGGGTTCGGGGGTATGGTCCCCCAGAAAAAGTTGTGTAACTAGATCGTCAAAGCTGCGTTTTGGTGTATATGTCGTTCCGGTCAATATGCTTACAATAACATCAAAAACATACATAAAATATCTTATTGCAGTTTTGGTTATTTTATTTGTTCGATTCCTTGATTCTACATGGCCAAAAGGAATATATACCCCTAACGGTACTATGTGATATTTCAAATCAAAAGAAGAAATGATGATACAATATTCTGTTGAAAGGGTTTGTTATGGGTGATAACTGTGTTTGATGTTGGCAGGGGTACGATCCAAGGTTTAACCCCTTACCTGGGCCTGTCGGTGTTTGATGAGTGGCGCCAGCATCAGGTGCAGCTGTGTTGTTACTGGAGCCATTACTAGGACCGGTAGGAGCACTTGTGATGGCGGGATTTGTGGGCGAACCTCCTGCAATACAAGGCGTATGAAAATATTCATGTTTATATACATTTGTGTACCGTCACTTCCATATACTGATAACATTGGAACAGAAGTAAAACAATCAATTGCATATAAATATACTGATACTGTTACAAGGCACACTGATACAATGAACACTGATTACCAGGAACACATCTTAAATCACTAAATGAACATACTGCATTCAAATATGTATGCAAATAGCAAACCACTGATATCAAGAACAGTTTTTCACGGTCCCTAGGATGTTCCTATAATGAAGACTTATTGTACAAAATACAATTCAGGAGTTATTTTACGAGTACTCCGAACCATGATTGGTATGGGGGTCGTTGCTTTGCTCGTGGAAGAACATGCATGTATTAGTGAATGAGACCCCACTTTAGCTGTTTTGGTCAAACAACACCGTATATAACTACACTACTGTTGAAAACCCGCCTTTAGTCTCTTAAAATTGCTCGTAGTCCATGTTGATAACTTGTAAACAATATTAGAACAGTTTTGAAAGTGAGGTCTATGTGACATTTGCCTTGCCATAATTATTTTAAAATTTAATTCGTTATGAAACAAAAGAACGGTTTACAAATTATATCCGTCACGAACGATGGATATTAGCGATTTCCACTTTGCAGGCTATATATTTTTGTTATATTTTCATGACCTCTTTTGTAATAACAATTTTCTGGACTCAACCCATTTTGTAATAAGATATTCAAAATGCGCAGAAATGAGTCATTTCAACGTTGTATTACAAGAAAACTACGAACAAAAGTTAAAAAGTCTTATTTTTGTACATTGGTTCAGCGTAATTTAATGTTGAAATAAAACATTTCAAAGTTAAAAGAAGTTATTTATTACAAAACGGGTTCTTTAAAATGTCTGCTTTTTTCTAAAGCTTCACTTTTCAATCTTCGGAAATAAGCATTTCTGTCTACTTCGAGTTATTTATTACAAAACAGGTTGTAACAGCGGGTGGGTATGATATACAAGGCAATTAAATCATGACGACCGTAGTGTTTTGGTGGAAACTCAACAAATATAAACCACACCTTCAACGTAAAGCATGGTGTATGGAACCTGGTCGCCATTTTGACGAGCCACAAAATGGACTGTCAACGTAGCACCGGCTGCAACGTTTGCGTATTCTGGAATGCCCGTCAATATGAATTCCCGGCCATCATTGGTCTTGCTTTCAACGGTACATCGCCATACCTATAATAATTATGACCCAAATATCATGCCAATAATTATATTCAGTACATTTAAAACTGCACATTTTTGAATGTGATTTTTTTGTGTTTTAAAAACTCATTTTGATATGAAAATGTCCGTTAATTGAAAGGAAATTTAGTTGTCATCTTTGCGTACAATGAAATAATATCCTGTTCAGTTCTTATCATGCATACTGAAATTTGAGAAATATTATATTTTGCGTTTTTAAATGTACTGAGTATATAATAGCATATTTCGTATTTTCACAAACATCTACATGTATAAGCATAGAATAAGAACCTCGAAGTGGCATGGTATGTTTGTGTACTTTACGTATGTAAACAACTACTATGGGTATGTTTCTAGTTGATGATATAGGATTGATCACAGGTACTTGAAACACATATTTTAATGTTCTATATGGCCTATTTATTATAATAAAAATGTTTCAAGTACCTGTGGAATCGATGTAAAAATACAACCATTATCAATTATTACCTCTACGTTGTCGACGGGATGATCAAACACAAGATGTGCCTTCCAGCCATGAGTTTCTCCTTGAACCAAAAAATCCGCCTCAAATCCGCCGTTCCAAGAGTTTAAGATATTAACGTGTGTTAGGCCGTTGACTAGGCTCAAGGCCCCAGCAAGCAAAATATACCACATCGTCGAAACTACAAGGTAAAGACAAAATTCATACTACACATTCATACTGAGGTGCGTTTTTTAGAGGAAGGGAAAAAGAATTCTACCTAGCGCTACGTAGGGAAAGTAGCGCTGCCGTTTCTTAAACGTAGGAAAAGTAGCCCCTATCTTTAGATAGGTAGCATAATCCGACAGTGCTAGCTTTGCTTAATAAAATGGCATCCATGCGGAACAGTGTCGTCTGGTCTGACAGGTGCCATTTTGTAGCTAGCGAAGCGTTCAAGCGTTTTTTAGACAGCTAGCTTTTCTACATTGACTATTTTTTCTCGCTTACTTCCTCTACCTCTAATAAATGCACCTCTGATTAAAGCAACTGGTTGGAAGACCCATGGGTCTGAGGTAGATAGAGAGTCTGACTCCTGATTTAAAGGTCGAGAGTCCGACTCTCACCTTGATCGAAATTAAACCGCGTATTTCATAAAACCCTGAATTAGGAGAGAGTACTGATCAATAACCCAGGGAAGCAACCACAGAGATTTATTTATATAAATATCAGGTAGTCCGATAAGCAGATATAGTGACTATTGTTGGATGATAAAACTCAGTCTACTTCATCTATGGTCTAGTTACTCTGGTTACTCTTTGAACTTGGAGGTTTGAATACTAAATAGGTGTTCCGAACATTAACTATAGTTCAACCAACGATTTAGTACGGTTGAACTATAGTTGATATAAGGAACACCTCTATAGGGTTATCAACCCTCCAGTGACCAGAGTAAATAGACCATAGATGAACTAGAGTGAGTTTTATCATCCAATCATAGTTACCATAGTCAGTGGTCAAACTACCTCATAGGTCGTAATAACTTGTTTCACTAGCGGTGTGAAGTAAATAAGATTAAACTAGAAATTGTATTAAAATACCCCCCCCCACTGTAGCGGATCCATAGTCCAGTAGTCCAGTGGTAACGCTCCAGATTAGTAATCCAGGGGTCGCAGGTTCGATTCCCCGCTCCATCACTGCCAGTATTAACAGTCTTTCGGACGAGACTTTAAAAACCGAGGTCCCGGGTATTACATCGAGCGCGTAAAATATCCAGAGGTGCTTCTGGAACTGGGCATCTCCTGTATCATGCACTATCCTCCAAAAATCTAAAATGACTAACATTCTTCCGGAGGCGTCGCCCATATGGGAAACCGGTGGCGACGATAAATAAACGCAAATACAAACAAACTAACCCATTGGTCTTTCAACACTTACCCACAACTATCGGTTACTATATTTAACTACGTGTGATTTAGAAAGGAATGTCATTTGTGAAAATCAAATAGCATGAATCTGTATTTTATTTTATTACATACAGAAACTCAATATGTATATGGTCAACAGACTGCATAAATTTCTGAAACATCACTTTTCTTTTCGCTGTTTATTGTTTGTGTATTTTTCCAGAAGTTAATATAAGTTAATAACAATAAAAAACGAATTTATCACAATTCTAAAATACCATAAGGCATAAATAAATGTCTGTTTCACTCAATGTTCCATGCCCAAAAAAAGTTGGGTAGGTTGGTTGGATTTTTTGGGAGATTTTTTTATTTTCAAACGAAGCAAATTAAACATAGATTCTAATGAATATATGTTAAAACTTAAAAGACAAATCCCCTTTCCATTTTAACATCGATATTGTTTAATCAAGGTGAATATAATGCTCTATAGCTGGAATAATCGTAAAGCGTCTAATAACTGGGCAGAAATATGAACCTCAAGAAAATTCACACAAAGAAATTTTAGCAAAAAGAAACAAAAATGTTAACACGCGAAAAAAATGTTCATGGGTCGGGGCGAAAAAATAGGATAGGTCGGGAAACCTGAAACAAACAACTTTTTAACGCCTAAGTAATTTAAAAATATATAAACATTTCCCCATCTATAAATGACTTACCTAGCCACAAACGTTCACCAAGACTATGACATGAATGTCGCCAGTTGGAGATAAGGTTTGTATAAATCCATGTACATATATAGATAAGTACCTATTACACCAGTTTCACTTATCGTTGTAGTTGATCTAGATTTCGACTTAAAAACAAAGTCACGCTAACTATGCCATTGACAATTTGGTTTAAAATCTCCATATTCAATTTTCATCTTCTTTCCTCAAGGTACATACAACGTGCTGTTAAAGTACGTGAACTAATATATTACGTTCTTGATTGGATGTTATAATTATAATGCCGTTTTTCATATTTTCATATTTATTCATGTTGCATCACTGTCGCTTGTCACGTGTAGGCCGTATACCTATGTTTGTTCATAGAAAGTTATTAGTACTTAAATACTGGATAAGACTGCTTACTCTTAGTGAGAGAACACTTCTTTTTAAAACTTATAACATGCTAAAAACATGCTTATAACATATGCTGATAACGGCCGAACGTTCAACTGGAATAACTGGGCATTTAGTATTAAAACTATGTTATACCAGACAGGATTATCTATCCTGTGGGAAATTCAATCTAATATGCTTATTAACTAGTATGAACTTGTTTAACAGCCAGTACTAGAAATCTATAAGCAACATTGGTATTCATCAATTAATAATTCTACTAGCCTTGAGTCGCTCAATTTTGAATACTACCTTGATACAATAGCAGAGACCATATTCAGAACAGCTCTAACCAAATTTCGCACGTCATCACACAACTTAGCAATAGAACACAGACGTCTTATCAATCTCTATTAATAGAAACGAAAGAATCTGTCAAAAGTAGAGGTCAACTAGAAACTGAATACAATGTTTTCTTATCTGTTCCAAATACGCTAATATAAGATCAAATTATATTAAACGTTATTATTATACGTGGCAAACGAAACAGAAATTCACTAATTTGATGAGAGCTACCTCTCGAAATATTCTTATTAATTTATCCAAATACATTTATCATGCTACGTAGTCTTGTTAGAAACTGATAATGTATTAACTATATCATATTCATCCTTAATGTCAGAAACTTGAACACATACTGTTAATCAATATATTTATCATCATAACTGTTTGTTTATATACATGTAATGAAATATAAAATATTTGAATATGCACTGTATAACATCATGTGCTCCTGCAAAACCATGTCTTTTGTTATTATGTACATTATGTTGCTATGAAACATGCTATGTTTTAATGCAATACACTATTTGTATCGTATCGTATCGTATCGATTCGTATTGTAAAATTTCGTTTGACTTTGTTGTATGTATAAATGTACATGTACTTACTCTCATAGCGTATATCAATATTATTATTCTAGTTGTTAAGTGTATACATTAGATGATAAGTATTATACTTAAACCCACAGAATATTAATAAAACATTCTGTTCTGTTCTGTTCTATTCTATTCTATTCTGTTCTGTTCTGTTCTGTTCTGTTCTGCGTATCCGAAGGACGGTATATGAAATAGCGAGCATTTGTTTGCGCGAATAGAACGATTTCGCGGAATTACCGAAAACTATCTGATGGTTTGCACTGTATATGTGTGATAATAGTGACCTACTTTTATTAAGTATAACGAGGGCAGAACTCTTCAAATACGTGTAAGTAAGGTCATTTGTGTCATCAAAATACAAGGATTGCCTTATGTCGCTAAATTAAGGTCACATTTTAGTGATATACCATGAACAAACGTACTGACCTATGCACTTTGATAAAAGAGTAATATCTTTCTACATGTAATTTGTCAGGTACTGTATTATTTTTTGGCGCGGCCGTACTAAAATGGTTTTGCTATTTGCATATCATTGTTACGTTAACCACCAAGGTAATTTCTCTTCAACCGAACAGCGTTTGTAAACTTGACGCGGATTGGTTAACCTTTCGATTAAGGGTACGTTACCTTACCAGAATCCACTGAATTTCGGTGAATTTACCGAAATCCATTTTGGATCTGGAGTGACCAGCAATCGTAACATTTGTTTATGTTGCACAACAAATCTTAACCTTCAAATTGCGCCGACCATCTTTTTTCAAGATATTTCTTGTTAAGAAATACTTCATGCTATCCCATAAATTATGTTAAAACTAATAAGCAGCAGAAACTTATGGTGACTACTTAGGAACTTGTCTCAGTGTAAACTAGGATTGAATTTTCAAATAGACGACACTTAACAATGGAACGTTGACAACCGATGTATATCTACACTTGTTACACATTAAGCATTTTAGTTGATAAATATACGAACATATGCATTGTTTATACATGGTATACTTTTAAACTAAATATGCAAAAATAAAACGAAGCTTTCGATCCTACTCTATTACTTTAATTTGAGAAGTATTGCCTGCTGTATGATATGTATAACATTGTATTGATATACTTTGCTGTTTTCACATTTTCCCACTATGTTGTGTATTGATATGTTTCGATCACACGGGCCTCCGGCCTACAGATATATTGAAAATAAAACGTACACACTTATAAAAGTAAAGTAACGTGTTTATTTATTATAGTGTCACCGCTATTTAAAGGGCCAGCCATTTCTGACTTATGAGACACCTACTTTCTGAGCACATTTACTTCCCGATTCATATCCTTTAATGTCAGGCACCAAGCAGGTAGGCAAACGGTAACCATTATTTAACTAGCTGGCGGCTCACCAACCGGCCATATCAGAACGGACCCCTACCGGGATTCAAACCTTCGACATCCCGCTCCCAAGGTCAAGGGGGACTGAATTGTTTTGAAATACACTGCGTATTTAAATCAAACAGGGAAGCATGAAGATTAAATTTAATTTAATTTTTAAAAACACCATTAAAATATTTATATTTTGTAGTTTGTGCACATATGTGAATACATTTTGTACTTTAAATATAAATACCTTTAATATGTATCTAAAAATAGGATATTTTATAAAATAACAGTTTTTTGTGTGTTTTTCAGTTATATGTACATGTATAAGGAGCTATAGTAACAATTTTAAATCAAACAGGGAAGCATGAAGATAATAATCAATCATAAAATAATTTATATCATTTTAAAAAGGAAACATTGAAGTTTGTGCTCATATGTAAATAAATTATGTGAAATAAATAACAAAAATATTATGATAATTTAAAAAACAAGTTACTCTATATTTCTATAGCCACAAAATTGAGGCGGACTGACAAATCGATACCGCCGAGAGCGTATTTTCAAGGGAGACAATGTCATCAATAAGCTAGCGATTTGCTGGGGATTTCTGGCAATGATTACCTATATATTATGTTATTTGTCTGTTAAAACATTGTCTGTTGATGCATATGTTACCATGACCAAAAACGTATTTTGTATTGTATTGTTTTAATATTTTATAAGGCAGGTTTTTAAAATAAAATTTCGACAACATTTATGTGTAAAATGTATAAAATTTCAATATTGCACACATGTCAAACAAACATGGCGAAACTTGCCAGAGGCATTCAATAAAATGTTTTAATTAATTTCAAATGAAAATTTCGAGCAACGATGTAGACTTAACGAAAAGTAACGGTCATTACACGAGAAGTTGTTTTCTTTCAGTGTTATTTTAATTGTGCTTTAGAACATTAGTTATATTACCAGATTAACTGGGCTATTTTAATTTTATACTATATATACTGTAATACTTATAAGCATTTTTGTGATATGATTCTAATGTCATCTCTTATAACTCCACTCCACCATGGAGTGACTTGTATTTTTAAATTGCTACTATATTCTTATATTATTGTAATTAATGCATGTACAATGATGAGATGTATATAAAGATTACTCCTACATGTACTAGTATGTTGTAAATGACCAAAGGCGATTCATTCCCGATTGCCAATAAAATTAATGTATAATTTCTGTTCAGAAAAGTGATAATTAGATTTTAATTCAATATGTGAAACTTCGTTTTCCGGTAATAGCACGGACATATAGTAGTAGTAGTCTTTTCATTTGCATCTCATCATTGCATATACACAATAACACATATGTAATGTAAAATAACATTTAAAACAGCACAATGTCATCCATACGGAATTATAAGAGATGGACCATAACATATTAACTTAACTAATTCGATTAATACATATATATATAAGTTCATGTGCAGTATGGTACGATGTACCGGTTTGTGTATATATTATACGATATACACCAACAGTTGTCTTGATCTGATTAAGCGAAATTCAACTTCTAATAGCGTGTGTGCCCACACAGACTCGACGCATCGTGGTAATTAAAACCAGAATCATTATCTACACGTAACCAATAGCAAATTTACAAAATTTCGTGTAGAAATGTTAATCAATAAAGAAAGTTATTCGATATTTAAAAAATGCACACTTAAAAGTTTTGTTAAGCGTATTGTGGATTTACATGTAAATGTTGACTATGTACATTGTACACTTCGTAATGAATGTTCTATTCTGTTCTGTTCTGTCGGATATTCATGTTTATATAAATGTAAGACTATACTTTGATAAATGAGTTTTATGTATATCCGTAACTTTTTATATATTCATTTTTACTGTATGTTTATGTGATATGTACACTGCTGATATTGAAATAAAGACTACTCTTTATCACTGTAAAATGAATTGTCATTTTGTATTTCATTTTTGGAGGGAATAGTGCAATACTAAGCTATTTCGATATAAAAACTATCCATTTTCATCGACTTTACTGGCGATATCGGGGGGAGTGACCTCAACCCATGAACGTATGAAAGCATACCGCATAAAATGTTTAGTGTGGATGCTTCATGAATAGAAGGTCATTGTCATATAAATTATAAAACTGTGGAGAGTTGACTATTTATCGTGCAAGTTTTTCTTTGACACTTTTTAAAATACATATTGACAAACAATTGGTGGCTAAAATATATATTTTATATGCTTGAAGCCGCGGACAAATGCCCAGTGGGGGAAAAACCAATTAAGACCGTACAGATGAATATTTTATGATAACATCTAATTATATTACGACTGCAAACAATAGTGCAGTAAGGACTCATACTTGTGACGTGTAAATTCAATTTTCTACTGGATTGGAAATGAGACTTCGTGCTAGTCAATGGTATAAGCGTTAAAGTGTGTTAGATGTGACTACTCGTACAAAGCTCATTTTTATGGAGTTGGGTACATTTGTTTTAAATAGCTGGCTATTTTTCTGAATATATGTTCAGCACATTCTAGGATAAATCCATCGAGAGGATTATACAGACTCTTGGAAAAAGGTATGGGTTTTTTTGTATGGCTGATTTAGCGTAATTTGTTACAGGAAAGGATTTGGACAGCATTTATTCGTAAATAATAGGTTAGTTTGAATCATTTTCTGACCAGGGCAAACACCACGTCGCCTTTATTCTACACTGACGTAAGAAGCATTTTATTAGTGTTGAGATAAACGTTTAAAGATTGAAGAGTCAATAACTTTATCATCTTACGTCTTTGTGGGAGTTTAGTCTATTTATAACAGTTCTACAGGGTAACAAATCTCGCCATCGTTAAATGATTTAGAGCGATCATTTTCATCGTAGGATTCGTAGCCATAGCAATACATTGGTAGAGATTGCATCTATATTTATGTTGAAAACTTTGGTCAATTTGAACATTATACTTGCAGTAGAGATTCTGCTAAAACAAATAATAAATTTGGGTAACTTCAGCTTGGTAGTCACCTATTTGCAAGTTTGGACAAAGATCCATGATGTATAATTTATTATGTAGATTGCGTTATAGTCCGTGCATAAAGTGAATGTTATAATTATAGATTAAATGGATTTTAAAATATGCTTCCATGATTTAGGGATTGATTTTAGTAATATACTGTATTCTGATATCCAGTTTTGTGTGCTAATAAGTTTGTTACGAATTGTTTGTGAACTTAGATCACCGTGTTCGTCTAGCAGGTCATTAATAAAGAGTATCTAAGAGTTTATCCAGTTTGGGAATATTAAACATTTACCGTTGTTCTTGATATTTTTGTTTCCCATATTACTTCTTTGCGTATTTCGCGGAAGATATTAATTTCTGCACAATTTGTGTTTTTTAACTGTAACCATATGTTTACAACTTCTTCATAGAATGTTGGTATTTTTAGATCTAATAGTTTTTTACAATTTAGATTCATGTAAAATAACAGGAAATTGTTACCGTATTGTTTAAAGTATAAATTTGGTATCATTTTCCACTTAGCCGTATTGTTATTACCACACATAGCTTGTACCCATTTTATTTTCAACGACTTTATATATGACTCAATATCTAGCATTTCTAGTCCTCCTTATCGTTTATCGCCGATCAATGTCTTTCTTTTAATTTTGTCTCTTTTACCGTTCCATAGAAAGTTGTAGAACATGGTCTCAATCTGTTTTATTACCTTATTTGGAACTAACAAGGAGTGAAAAAGATAGGTAAATTTTGGTAGTAGAAGTGATTTTATGACTTGTATTTTTCCGAAGTATGTAAGATTTCTTTTTTTCCAGTTGTGAATAGATGTCTTACAAGATTCAATTTTATCATTTCAGTTTAATTTGTTACATTCAGTTTGGTTTGTTCCAAAGAAAACTCCTAATGCCTTTATTGGTTTATTTAGCCACTGTATGCCACCAGGGGAACGTTGCCAATTTTTAAGAGATCCTATCCAGAAACCATCTGTTTTGGTTTTGTTTAATTGTAATCCTGATAAGTTTCCGAAGTTTTCAATCATGTTTAAAACACAATTGACTTCTTGTCCTGATTGAACAAATAACGTCGTATCGTCAGCTAACTGAGAAAGTTTTATACTGTCTACATTAGTTATTTGTATACCTTTAATATCATCCGAATTTCGTATAATAATTGCCATTATTTCAACAATTATTATGAAAATTAATGCGGATATTGGACATCCTTGATGTATTCCACGGTGTGGATTAAAGCATTGCGATCTCCAGCCATTATTAAAAATACATGTTTTAATATTTGAATACATTGTTCTTATCCATTTTATGAACATATCATTAAAGCCAAAATGTTTCAGTGCGCTGAACATTAAGTTCCATTCAACCGTATCAGAGGCTTTTCTAAAGTCTAAAAATAGGATTGCGCCTTCAATTTGCAACTTTTCCGCGTAATCTATGATGTCTTGTAGTGTTGGTCAGTGTAAGGACGTAAATTTTGCTGTGTTTAAACTTGGACCATATATGATTAAATAAACTTTAATTTTACTGAAAGTTATACCAAGAGAAAGTGTTTTAAATGGACATTATAATGGAACTTTCAATGCAAGGTAATACATTTGTGAATTTGTACAATTTAGTGAAATATACTTTGTGTTAAACCTATCTACCTGTGTGCAACGGACCATCACAATAGCCTATAGAGATAATCTGAGCTATACAATACACAGTGTACTAACTTTACACTGGACACCACCGATTCACATGATAACTGTTTACATAAGTGTCACAATTACATGTATAGAGTGGTCTAAAAGATTTAAACATGTGGGACACAGTGACATCCTGTCAACTTCATCCATCTCGTGTTACATATGAAAACCAATATGAAACATACAACAGGAGAATACTATTGTTGTCATCAGATGTCGAATTAAATCCAGGACCAACGGAGGACACACAGCTTATACTGCAGGCTATTGATGACATGAAATCTGCTATCGGCCAAGTCAGATTTGAACTGAATCAAATACAGTCAGAATTTGTTATTGTCAAATCTCATCTAAATAGTGTATCAAGTGGTATGAATTCAATGAGGCACGACATGAACTCTCTACAGACAAACCAAGAAAGCCTTGGTAACAGGATACATAGTCTTGAAGAAAATGTTGGTCGATTGAATAACACCACTGATGACTTCTATGAAGAAATATCAGGATTGTCAATTAATGATGAAAATAATTCTGATCGCCTTAAAGATATTGAAGATCAAATTAGTATAATGGAATCTACTAGATTGAAACCATACATGCGCATTTTTGGTTTTGAAGAATGTGAAACTGACAATGATAGCTTGAAATCGAGGGTTGATGAGAAGGTATTAGGTGTTGCTAAAGAGACTGAAGGTTTTGATGAAAATACTCTAATGGAAGCCAGGCGAGTGGGTGAATACAATGAAGAGTCACCAAGAATGGTCCTTGTAAAATTCAGAAATACAGAGGATAAATATAAAATATTTCGATACAGAGACCAACTGCGTGAAAACAACATTCGTATTGCCAATGATATATCTTATAGGCAGAGGCAACAACTGAAACAATTAAACAAAAGGGGTTATAATGGCTACTTCAAAGGAAATAAACTTATCTCATATCCCCAAAAGAAACTTGACAAAATTGAAAGTCGTGTATTTAAACATGGATCAAGAAAGCATGACAGGTACAGGGATGAAAATCAACATGAACCTGCTACAACTAGTACTGAAATGGACCACTCATCCAACATTGACTAGGAAAATGGTCAAAGTCCACCACACTCGAATAACTTACGTTTTTTATCATGGAATATTGAAGGTCTAAAGTCGAAATCTACTTCAAACGATCTGATAGAGACACTAACAGACTATGATGTAATAAGTTTGCAAGAAACATGGGATATTGATAGTGATTACCTACAAAACACATTTAATAGTTATACCATATATAGTTGTAATGCTAAAGCTTCTAAAGTAGGCGGGAGACCATTAGGTGGTGTAACTGTTCTCATAAGAAGTTCACTGGACCATCTTGTAAGAAAAGTGTGTGATGAATTCAGCTTTGGAGTGATTCTGTCTATTGACAGAAACCTGTTGAAAACAGAAAGAGATGTAACTTTCATATCGATATACTTCCCTCCTGATAATTCACCATTCTATCATGAAAATAATTTAAAAGGGATTGATACTATTACAGAAACGTTAGTAAGTAATAACCTAATGGATAATGAAATACTACTGTGTGGAGACTTTAACGCACGTACTGGTACTGAAGACGATTTTCTAGAATCTAATAATTTTATACCTGAACTAAGAGAATTTGATGATATACTAGATGGAGATATTGGTGTACCACGAACGTCACCAGACAACATCGTTAACAAAAATGGTCGTGATCTTCTCTTGTTATGTAAGACGTTTGGTTGCTATATTCTAAATGGTCGTTATGGTCCGGGTTGCTTTACATTTATAAATCAAAATGGAAAAAGTGTAATTGATTACTTCATCGCTACCAGAGGCATTATCAGTATAACAAATTCTTGTCAAGTTTTATCCTGGACTGAAAGCACACACCTTCCACTAGAATTATGCCTAGGAAACATGACATATATGCTTGATTCTTCGTCCAATAACAACAATCAGACGTCATTTTCTACATCCTATGTAATCAACAATGAAAATAGTAGCTCATATGTAAATTCATTGTCTGATAATTTATTAGCAGGGAGTTTAAATGATATATCTAAAATGATTGAGGATAAAACAACTTCTGTAGACATAATCATATGTGAAATAGAGAAAGTGATACTGAAAAGCGCGGAGCAATTTAAGAAAATCAAATCCAGTAATAGAAATCATTCAAGGAAAGGTTGGTTTGATAGCGAGTGTAAGCGAGCAAAACAAGCGTCGAAGTCAGCATTGAAACAGTTTAGAAGAAATCGCAGTGATAGTAACCTGCAGCATTATCTACAGCTTAAGCACAATTACAAATCAATTTGTAAATGTAAGCGTATACAGTATGATAAAAATCGAGTGAACAAATTAGAATCATCTGTGAATAATTCAAAATTATTTTGGCAAGAAGTCAAAACCATTCTTGGAAAACAAACTTCTAGTACCCCAAATATATCCCTTGATGCTTGGTATGAACACTTTAGTAACGTTTTTGCCTGTGATAATCAGGATGATGGCGATCCAGTACATGATAATATGCATGCACCAATATTTGACGAAGCAGAATTTGATGAGATAGAACAATTAATTTTTAACTCTCCAATCACAGAGCAAGAAATATCTGACTCTATAAAAAATGTTGATGTTAATAAGTCTTCAGCGGGAGATATTTTACCACAACATATTTTGTATGGTTTAACTCAGTTATTGTCTATTTTGTGCAAGCTATTTAACAGACTATTTGTATCAGGCGAATTCCCAAGTTGTTGGACTGAGTGTATTGTTGTTCCCTTACACAAAAAAGGAAATAGAAATGTACCTAACAATTATAGAGGTATATCATTATTGGATAGTGTTAGTAAAATATATATCTCAATATTAACAAAAAGACTGACTTTTTATGTAGATGCATATAACGTTGTAACAGAATGTCAAGCAGGATTTAGATCCGGCTATTCCACCATAGATAATGCCTATGTTTTATACTCTATTGTAAGCAAGTATTTAAATAAGAAAGGTCAACCTATCTATGTCGCATTTGTCGACTTCCAGAAGGCTTTCGATTCTGTTAATCGAAGTACATTGTTTGAAGTTTTGCAAAGGGATGGTATTAAAGGGAATTTGTTCAAAGCGATTAAATCCATCTATAATGAAGTTAAGGGGCATGTTAGAACAAAGTTAGGAAATACAGATACTTTTCAATGTCCAATTGGACTACGTCAAGGGTGCAATCTAAGTCCAATATTGTTTTCACTGTTCATCAATGAGCTATATGTATTGCTTTGTAATAATGACATTCGTGGTATTCAGCTTTTTCCTGATATTGTTGAGATATTTCTATTAATGTTTGCTGATGATATAGCACTTATAGCAGACACCATTGTTGGATTACAAAGGCAATTAAATATATTAAGTACTTTCTGTAACACCTATAAACTTACTGTAAATATTAATAAAACTAAAATTGTTGTGTTCAAGAAAGGTGGTCGTTTAGCAGCTCGCGAGAGGTGGCACTACAATAATATGGCCATAGATGTAGTCAATAGTTTTACCTATGTAGGTGTATTATTTACGAATAGGATGTCACTTTATAGAATGTCAGAAGCTATGTCAATCAAGGCAAAAACAGTGCTTATGCATATACTGAATTGTTTTAGTAAATCGTCTTGTTGTCCGTATAAAACTTTTTTCAAGTTGTTTGATGCGAAAGTTGGTTCAATACTATTATATGGTTCCGAATTGTGGGGTTTACAAAATATTAATAGTCTTGAGAATGTACAAGTTTATGCATGTAAACGTTTTTTGAAAGTTAACAAACATTCATGTAATGATGCTATTTTAGGGGATCTGGGTAGGCTACCCATGTATGTATATACTTATAAGCGTTGCATTAAATACTGGATGAGACTTTTGTGTATGCCACGTAAACGTTATATACGTTTGTGTTATGATATGCTTGTGCACCTTGATAACATCGGTCAAACAAACTGGGTAACTTATGTAAAAAATAATTTGTTTGTAAACGGGTTCGGGTATATTTGGGAAAATCAGTATGTTGAAAATCCTGAGGCATTTTTGAAACAATATATTCAACGATTAACTGATCAGTACAAACAATCATGGGCTGCCAGATGCCTTGAAAACAGCAAATTGTATCACTATGCACATTTTAAAACTGATTATAAAATGGAATCATACATTCTATACATTGACATTAATAAATTTAGATATTGTTTAGCTTCATTTAGAAGTTCATCTCACTCCTTGATGATTGAACAAGGTAGACATTCTGGTGTTCCCAGAGAATATAGAACATGTATTTATTGTGAAGGTTGTGTTGAGGATGAATTTCACTTTGTTATATGCTGTCCTCTGTATGCTGAATTAAGATCTCAATACATTCCTAAGCATTACTTGGAACACCCTAGTGTTCAAGCATTTTACAACCTGATGTCATGTTCAAATAAATATGTTGTCCGTAATATTGCTATGTATATTTATCATGCTCTTAGATTACGAGATGATTTTATGTCAAGATTTGTTTGACTGTATATATTAACTTATAGGGTTATGTCTATGTCATTCTACAAATATGTTGTTTTTACGTTATAATGCCTCCAGTTTTGGAACCTTACGTATGTATTGCATATATTACAATGACCTAACTACGCTGTGTAATATATCTATTGTATCATCTTGTGTGTGGGCCGGTGGCCTTATATATTTCACAATAAATATATATACTGTCTTTGCCGAATGTTATTTCCACTAAATCTATTTTTAATATAGCCTTGTTGATCGGTATTAACTATTTTGTGGATTACTTTTTGTATTCTGTTGGATAGAACTTTTGCTGCATTTTTTTTATCATTATTTAGTAAAGTTCTTGGTCTCCACGGATAGAAAGTATATACGTTGAAAAACTTTAACTGCTATTCATGGGCAAATATTCATTTTTGAACAATCGCTCAGATCTAGATTTAAAACATGAACAATACTCATTTTGTATATTTGAATTTCAGATCAAGAGATGACGACAAACAACTGATTGCGTTTAAAGTCTTTGACTTCTTAGGTGACATTTATCGATCAAACAATGTACGGCTATCGACAATTGAAGGATATTTTCAAAAAAAATAAGTGGACGTTACTTATAGTGATATGGACATGGGGTAACGATCACTTTGTCTTTTTTTCCATTTCTGCTTATGTAAGAAAGCTGTCCCAAACTATGCAATAACTTTAAATTCTAGTTAAATAAACTGACATAGGTCCTACATGGTGGCGTACGAATTAATAGATAATTCCCATATTTACCATATTTATCTCCCTTGTTCTGAATAGTCAGCCAAAGTTCCTTCAAGTTTATAGGGAATAAGATGGAAACGATTATAAAATAATCAGATGTAAAAAATAACTTATTAATTATTCTCATGTGGCAGATGGCTCAGAAAGTTGTCACATGCAAATTATTTTTATATTTTCTCAATAATCACATATTTGGAAATTACTCCTTTAAGGGCTTATCAGTTTTGCCTATCAAAATGGCTGATGATTAAGAACAATGAAGGTAAATAGTGTGGATGTGGGAACCATCTACATGTATATACCGTTGCATATAATTATTACATTAAACCCGAAAATTTACCATCCCTGATATCGTACAGTTTAATATTTTATATAATATCTAATATGAGTGCTGCTGTGGGATTTACAACCTCTTCTGTTGGTGACGTCATTTTAAGAAGGCGCAACATGCGGGTACTCTGCGCCTTTCTCTAAAGAGTC
Source organism: Mactromeris polynyma (assembly GCA_032209605.1). Taxonomy (NCBI): domain Eukaryota; kingdom Metazoa; phylum Mollusca; class Bivalvia; order Venerida; family Mactridae; genus Mactromeris; species Mactromeris polynyma. The sequence continues at coordinate 244,646 of JASFXZ010000114.1, forward strand.
TACCTCATCGGCAACCAATACACATCAAATTTTGGGGTCGAAACGACGGAATTTTCAGCCATCTTGTACGGCAAGTGTAGACTACTCTGGATACCCTTCCCAATTTAAAAGTGTTTTTTTTACCAAAACTCGCTTAAAGTTGTTTATGGATTTTTACTAAAAAGTGAGTATTTTCTGGGTTTTTAGACAACAATGTGGGTTTTAAGCGAGTCTTTTTGGAAATTAGTGAGTTTAAGGTTGGTTCAAGTGGGTTTTTTACTCGCTTCTCTGGAAAAAGTAGGTTTTTATGCCTAAAAACTCGCTTTTGCTCACTTTAAGCGAATAAAAAACCAACTTCTGGAGAAGTGTGTTAAAAACCCCACATTAACTCAGAAAAAAGTTGGTTGAAGTCACCACGTGATACTCCCAGGTGAGTATGATGATCAAGAGTTTGCATGTTGTTAACATGTTTAGTATTAGCGTGAATGCTCGGCTGTAACGCTTGGAAGTAGGACACATTTTACCATAAATGTCTTACCAAGCGTTGTATTCTCGGCTATAGTGACCGCAATATTTAGAATATGTCGGAGCAATGCAAATGTTTCAATAGTTATTATTTGCTAAAGAGACCATATTTCCTATTGCAGTAATCGTGAGCTTACATTTACACTACTACCAAAAACGGAAATCACACGGTAAGTAACAAAGTTGTTACCATAACTACAGCCTTTTATCCAAAGTTTAAACTCAATTTCGCCAAATTCTATCGTTTTCAACTAAGGTCATGAACGCCAAAGAAATCAAAAAAATCAGCATAGTTCTTAAGGAAATCGAAATGTGTTCAAAGTGATATATACACGTATGAAACGCCAAATCTACATAAACTCAAATATTTGATGAATAACTAGAGATCTCTTCAAGTTATTAGAGACCTCTTCAAATGATTAGAGAGATTGGAAGAGCTCTTATATTGAATTGAAGTGCTCTTCTATTGATTTGAAGAGCTCTTATATTGATTTGAAGAACCATTCTATTGATTTGAAGAGCTCTTCTATTAATTTGAAGAGCTCTTCTATTAATTTTAAGAGCTCTTCTATTGAGTTGAAGAGCTCTTCTATTGATTTTAAGAGCTCTCTAATTGTTTGTTGCTATCACTATATAATTATTTCTAGCAACAATTCCTTTGTTGATCTCACCAATTGAATAAGAGAGCTCTTCAAATAATTAGAGAGCTCTTCAAATCTTTGAGTTCATGTAGATTTGGCGTTCCATATACTCGGGGTGTTTGATCCGCTAACATACATGTAATAATTAAGTTCGAAAAGGCAAAAATCTGACGCGTCTTGCATGAGAAATTTCATCTGATAATTATTAATTTCCCTTGAGATTCATTGCATCAATTGGATCGTTCGTTTTCTGTCAATAATGTGTGATAACGTTCTTTCTGCCATTAATGTTTGATGTTACAGTCATAAGACAGACGTGAGATATACATTTAAAACCTTTCAACCTCAAACAAACACAGCGATACCATTATGTTCTGTTCTCATTAAGTTTCAGATCATACATACACACCTCAGAGAAGTGAAGATATAGATAGGCCGGAAATTCCAGGTAACATTTTGTGATTTGTTTACGATAAAACTATAAATTATGCTAATTATGCAATCTAAACATTGTACATGTACTAGTATCATCTATTCTTTTTTGTTGACACACATTAACTTTAAATATGTGTCTGGCCCATTTGAACCCTAAATGTTTTCATAGGCTTCATCAAGTATTGTTGTTACCATGTGCAGCTTTCTGGGATAAATATCAAGAATGATCTCCCTTGATTATCGGCTTTGTTTAAGCCATTTCCTCTAACTTGGATTGTCTCCCTTCCCCACGAAAATGACACCTGTCAAACTAGTCAATAATCAATAATCGATATTGGCTCCATGCTATAACCGAATAGACTCGGATTTAACGTTTCTTGATAATTATCATTATCGACTAACTTAGCCACCCCACTGTGTTTCGACAGCATGTTAAAATTGTCTTGGGCAATAGTTTGAGTTTAAATATTCTTGGGGGTTTATAGAACAACAATGACTTAAACGTGATATTCAAATAAATCTTCAATCACGGCAACAACTGAAATTTCAGTGGAAACAGAAAATGTGTTGTAAAAATAAATAATACAATTTTGTAAGTAAGTTAATTTGTTATCTCGAAATTATGTGAAAATTAATACTGGTATATTGTCTCAGATTGTTTAAAGATGAATTTATAAGATCAGAAAACTAGTTTATAAGAACAACAAGAGTATTGCAGTAAACTGTCGTAGTGGACATTTAAATAATTATACATGGCTTACAACCTAGAGCTACAGGTACTAACATGATAACGACTGAATAGGCTAAAACATCCTTAATAAGAATCATTGCAATGCATAATTTGCTGTAACGACCTTGTTTTATCCTATTACTAACAGACAAAACCTGTAGAAGACTCGTTTGTTAAAAAAAATGGAAGTTTTTTTAAAATAATTTTATGATGATACAAACTTCTTTGTTTTACAAATACAGAGGAATCAATTATAAGTGTAGTCTTTGATAATGCATATTTACTGATTTTTTAGCTAGATAAAGTATATGTTTCATTTTTGTTAAGGTAAACAAATGAACAAAAAAATGAGCAAAATATAACTTTAACTGAAAATCTTTTGTGATTCAAGGAAACATAATACCATCATAGAACAGAACAGAACATAAGTTTATTTGAAAGACGTGTACATAGTACATAGCCATGTTCATCACAAATTATACAATACAATAAATCACGTGACATAGTATTAACGATTTGAGTTGGAGAAGGAAGAAAATACAAAATAAAAAAAAAAAAAAAAAAATGTAATAGTTGTTACTCATGTATATTCATAGTATGCTAGTCTGAGTATTCTGACACGAAGAAATATATTATATACATGTATATAGTGTACACTCTGAATGGACAGACACGAAATAAGTGTAAAATGTAGGCGTATTGTTGGTGCAATAGTATGGTATTGTATCATAGTGGAACAGTAAGACTCACAGTCCATGTCATTGGGAAAAACCGTCGGTGGTGTCGTTGTCTTCTTCACAAATCAAGTATTATATATGACATTTGACTGTTTGAGAATTGTCGACATCGTTTTGATAATTATCCCCCCCCCACATGTTGATGTTTTGCTATCACAAATTTCCGATGTCATTTTGTTTATTTCAGTGAAGAACTATGACGTTGTATTGAACAGTTACATGAGGGGTGGTAGTACGCTATCAGGGATTGTGTTGGGATTTCGTGACGATGCGTTCTACCTCTATGAACCATTGTGGAGAATTGCACGCTGGGTATATTGGCGAGGAAACTCTACCATATGTAGATCTGATAGATATGATTGTCGGTAAGGCCATTCCGTTTTCTATTTTTGTTAAACGTCCGCGTGCACCTTGGTTGCAAGCTCTTTGAGCAAAACACATTTTCGTAAGTTTAAAAAATCGCCAAGGGTAATAAGCGCTGTGTCGTATTTACGTATGTTTTTGTAAATATTTTGCATGTTTGAAAATAGTGAGTGAAAACTGGTCAGTTTTTCTGTTAGATTTCTAATGTTTTATAAAGAAACAATTTGTTGAGTTATATTTTTTATCATGTTTACCTCATTAAAACATGTGAAATGATACACTGTCTATTATATGGCTTTGTGTTATTTCGAAACGACTTAGTGAGTTTTATCGGGTAAGCCGTACTAAAATGGTTTTGCTATTTGCATATCTGTGTTGTGTAAACCAATCAAACATAACGTTAATCACCAAGGAAATTTCTCTTCAACCGAACAACGTTTGTAACATTGACGCTGATTGGTTAACTTTTCGATAAAGGGTACGTTACCTTACCGAAATCCACTGAATTTCGGTAAATTTACCGAACTCCATATTGGATCTGGAGTGACCAGCAATGGTAGCATCTCGGCATTTTTTATGTTGCACAACAAATCTTAAGCTTCAAATTGCGCCGACCATCTTTTTTCAAGATATTTCTTGTTTATGCATACAAGAGAGAGAAGACAGTGGGACCTCGTTTATTCGACAACCTTCTATCCGAATACTTGGTATCATCCGATATAAATTTCAGTCCCGATGTATCTTCTTAGGCACGTCGAATTAAAATGGGATTTTCGAAACTATGTATTATTCGAAATGAAATTTCGGGCCCGATTAATTCAAATGAATGAGGTTCGACTGTATATATTTTACGAAATTCATTCCATTTACGCATATGACTTTATTTCACTGTAACGTAACTTGCATATGTAGTATATTTATGATACCCATTGACTTTTCCCATGTGAAACAAATTGTTTAATTGCGTCTATTGTTTCTTCAGGCACGTTGCGCAAGGTAGTACGATTGATTCAAAGGCTTTTTATGGCAACAAATATAGGTAAGATGTTCATATTAGTATCATTGGTTTAACTACCTTTTTCGGCCAACATCGATTTATTCAAACAATGGCATTATATCAGGGATAATGGCAATAAAACAATAAACATATCATCAAAGGTATTACAGTAAAACCTTACGCAAAGACCACCTCAATGATAAGACCACCTCGACATTAACAAACAATTTTCAAGTCCATTTTCTCTGTTTTGCTTAGCGATGTTAACGAATAATCGAACATATGCGGTTATCGGTTAGTAGAATCACTGACCGGTTAATCATTTATATTTATAAAGATATCTACTTTTCATTTTAATCGAAACAAATTATGGAACGATATCTTTTGCTCTTTATTCACCCCCAATAAGAATACAAGTTTTCGAGGGTCCCGAGGGTGGTCTTATTATTGAGGTTTTGCTTTGTCTATTATAGTTTCAACGCTGCCAGAGTGCATTACATGACTAGATCTGATAACTGAGGACATAGGGTGTTCGTGCTAGAAGAACAATGCTTTTAGTGGCTCTTCTTCAACGAACAAAATTAATGTTGCATAAAATGTTTTACATTTTAGTGTGCATCATAATCTAGTGTTGTCCCGATAGTCGCTCAAATTTGTAAAAATCGGACCGCCCAAAAGTCGGCGATAATCGAAAGCGAATTTTGACTATCGATTTTAGTGGCCTGACACCGATTGTGTCTAAGGGACTGTTACCGTTAAATAGGGAGGGGGGCATTTACAGGGGGGGGGGGGGAGCATTTACAGGGGGGGGGGGCATTTACAGTGTTTTTGGTGTTTTTTTATTGCATACTTCTTCGTCTTTACATTCTGTACAAAGATGTATACTGTAAACCTAGAAATTGTACAATTTTCACAAAAACACCAAAAACACTGTAAATGCCAGCTTTTCGTGCTGCGTTGTAAACAAAACGTCACATGTTCACCCACCCTGTATCAATGGTATTATGGTAATCAAGAGATATAATCAAGTAACAATTAATTTCATGCACTGTCGCAGTGGTCGGTATTGTAGAATACTGGAAAAGTAAGACTCAGTTTCCTCTTTTTTTTCAGTCTGAAGGGTTCTCTTGTAATGGCAATGAAAGTAATGCAGAAATTTTATGACTGTCTATTCAATGACTTCGAGAGACAAGTTCTCGAAAAGAACACGGTCGTTAAACTTGGAGGTGAGTTTTAAGCTTATAACACAAGTTAAAGATGATTACTTTGTCTTATTGTGGACATAAACCCATGTGTTCGCAATATTAAGTCAGATATTCGTTTCGTTATGACTAAAATAATTCAATTTTCAACAAATATAAATGAAAAACATATCCATCGTAACGATTTCATTCCATTTTGCAATTGGATCAATTTTGGTAGTTGGTGAACCATATTCTTTAAGTTACGTCACTGCGATCTGGGTTCGATTCCCGGTCGCGGCAGGTCATACCCTTCCATGAAAATTTGACGAACTGTCGATTTTCCTCCACATGCGGATAAGTTGCCGGCTCCATGTGGAAGGGTAAGTTAGTACTGGTAAGAATTCAGTCCAGGAAAAACTGGTAAGGTGAACCGGCCGCCGTATATAACTGAGATATCGTTGAGAAACGGCGTTAAAACCGATGAAACAAACAAACAAACAAACTGTTTTTGATAGTATTGTTTGATTGTATTGTCGTAGATGTCTTCATCATGCCATTGCCTTTCTTTTGTGATAATAACCATATTCGTCTTTCTATAACGTATCGCATATTCAGGCATATTCATTAATGAGCGCTGCTATGGGATTTACAACCTCTTCTGTAAATGACGTCATTTCAAGAAAAAGCAACGTGTGATGACACTACATTTGTATTTGCAAACAGGAAGCACTTTTGACTCCATATGGTCGCTTCGTTTTCATATTGCCATATGAAGTAAATATTGCTTACTGTCAGTACATGGTGACGTCATATGGGACGTTTTCTGGAAATGACGTCACTTAAAGAATAGATTGAAAATCGTAATGCGGCGCTTAATTTTATCATGTTTTGTAGGTCCGAGCTGGCAAAGTGTAAAAACCTGTATTGATCATGGTGGGAATTCAAAACTGTGCTTACATAAACATGTTCCCAAGTTGTGTAAAAACGCCACTCACAGGGTATCAAAAGTCTTACGCCTAAGCACCGACTTACTTGGAAATATTTTGAAAGAACGGAAAAACTTGAAAGCATTTCACCTTTTTCGCGATCCAAGAGCCATTATTAATTCAAGAATCAATACATTATGGTATCCGACAAAGTCGCAAGAGGCAATTCTTGACAACGCCAAAGGACTTTGTGACAAAATGCTATACGACTTTCGTGAAGGAAAGAAACTGTTGCAAAAGTACCCGGATCGATTTAAATTCTTATTCTACGAAGACATGAATGAAGAACCGTTAGAAAAAGTGAAAGCCATGTATCGATTTGTTGGAATGAGTCTGGACGAGAAATTGTATTCAAAGGTTCGGAGTTTACCGGTTTTTACACCAAACGACCAAAAGAGTCAGAGGGAAAAAGATACAGCATTCTGGTGGAGAACGTCGCTGGACTGGAAAATAGTACAAGGAATGGACGATATTTGTGCAGATGTGTATACAGAATTAGGATATATAGCTATAAAGAACTTTGATGAATTCAGAAATCTCTCTGTAAGTAGTGTGAATCTAAGAAAGGAATACTTGCTAGAAGTTGTGTGATTTGTATAGATCCATCAGTTGTTTATTGGATTGTTTTATTCAGCATGAAACGGAATTAATGTAAATAAACTACTATGGCATGGATGTGCATGTTCTTGTTATACTGGTCTTGCCTTGGCGACTGTTTTTCGGCGCAACCGAATTAAGATTGCGTCTGCAACATTCCAGTCCATTTGTTTGATGCATAGGTTTACTTCTTAGATTGTGTCCAATATATTATGTTGATGTACAGCGCAACGAATTTAACACCTGCTACGACATGGATATACAGTCGGACCTCGCTCATTCGAATTCACCGGGTCCGAAATATTATTTCGAATTATACATGGTTTCGAATAGCCCATTTCAATTATACGTGCCTCAACGATACATCGGGACCTGATATTTATCTCGGATGATACCATGTATTCGGACAGAAAGTTGTGGAATAAGTATGTGTGAATATGTATAATAATGCATGTGTATAATATATGCACATGAATTGTGTGGCTCAATACTCAGTTTTATACGATCTTATTTATCTGTGCTGATGTAATTATGAAATTGTTGTGTAGAAGAAGTTTTATTTCTCAACAAAGTTATATACAATACACTTTTGAAATAAACCGTAAAAGTCCATGTTCAAAATAAACATATGTACAGTTTTCATTAACATAATAAGCGGCAGTCAGTTTAACATGGATACTTAAATACAATGTATACTTTAATACAAATTTGCTCAAGAAAATAGTAAAATGATCGTTATACAGTACATATATCGATATACCGTGTTGAAATAAACTTTATGCTATAAATGCACATGCTTGTTTAGTATATATATGCTAAATTGCAAGTTCTATATCATTTCAGTTTTAACACATATTATTTAATAGTCATAGTTTATGCATTAAATCTAACGGTGTATCCTTATAGGAACAATATATACGGACGATAGCTAAATAACTATGTACAATTGCATAATACAATAATATTCAATTTGTTCTCAATATTATATATATATTGCATATAAGTGTAATAATGACTATTGATGCTTCGTAAAAACTCTTCAGTGTTCAATATGTAAATAAAATATCTACATACCTGTATATATATATATATATATACATATATATATGTGTATAATTGCATCTAAATTTACGGCTTATGCTGCCCCTGACTGACTATGACTGACTCTGACTGACTCTGACTGGCTCTGACTGACTCTGAAATGGATATATTGCATAGCTGAAGACATTTTTGTCGACGGAGTAGGTAGGTCTTTAAGTCCTGAGAAAATGAGCAAAATCGGAGAGAAATATTTTTTTTCAGAAAAATGAAATTCTATCACAGGTCAAGACCTGTACGCGATTTCGATATTTAGCGAAAATTTTGTTTTCACGTAAATATGTCAAGTAATACATCATTTTGTTCGTCTTGATGCCAACTATTGAAATATATATATATGTGTATACTTGCATCTAAATCTACGGCTTATGCTGCCTCTGACTGACTATGACTGACTCTGACTGGCTCTGACTGACTCTGAAATGGATATATTGCATAGCTGAAGACATTTTTGTCGACGGAGTAGGTAGGTCTTTAAGTCCTGAGAAAATGAGCCAAATCGGAGAGAAATATTTTTTTTCCGAAAAATGAAATTCTATCACAGGTCAAGACCTGTACGCGATTTTGATTTTTATCGGAAATTTTTTGTTCACGTAAATATGTCAAGTAATACATCATTTTATTCGTCTTGATGAAACCTATTGAAATATATAAATATATGTATACTTTCATCTAAATCTACGGCTTATGCTGACTCTGACTGACTCTGACTGGCTCTGACTGGCTCTGACTGACTCTGACTGACTCTGATTGACACTGACTGGCTCTGACTGACTCTGACTGACTCTGATTGACACTGACTGACACTGACTGACTCTGACTGACTCTTACTGACTCTTACTGACTCTTACTGACTCTTACTGACTCTGACTGACTCTGACTGACTCTGGGTTAATCGGAGAGACAATTTTTTTGTCGAAGATAGAAATTCGTGATTTTTCGAAAACCTCGGGAAACATTTTAAATGGATATATTGCATAGCTGAAGACATTTTCGTCGATGGGGTAGGTAAGTCTTTAAGTCCTGAAAAAATGAGCCAAATCGGAGAGAAATATTTTTTTCCCGAAAAATGAAATTCTATCAAGGGTCCCCCCTTACGTGTTTTTTAGCGAAAACATTTTTCACGTAAATATGTCTCTGACTCTGACTGACTAATACTGGCTGATATGGGATTAACTCGTGTATAAATGTACGTGTGTATTGTGTAGACACAGTGGACAGTGGTCATCGATGTGTATTGGATTTTAGGGTACAACGGGTGTGACTAGGAGTGTTTATATTGTTGTGTAGACTGGACACATAACTAGAAAGCAGTGGCGTAGATGTACCTGTTGGTGTTCCGGACTAATTATTGTGGAAAATTTGGAAAGTGCATTGGAACAAAGACGAACACATGGGAATTGACATTGTTCAGTACCGGGCTAAAATTGGATGTTTTCATCTCCATCTTCGACTACATTCAAGACCACCACAATTTGGTAATTACAATCCGTATACTTCTGGTACTGACATTCATTTGCGCAGCTTTGTGTGTGGGGTTTACGTGCTGTGGTGTTTCCTGTCTCTTCTTGCTGTTATAAGCTGTCAGACGTTTTTTGTGGACAACTATGTATCTTCAGACGTCCCAAGATGTATGTCTGAGACACCTCTAGTGTATGCGAGGGGGACATTACCTATTGCTTGTGGGTGTATTAGTATGTTGTATCCATCATATGCTAGTCTAGTCCTATAAATAAGACCATACATACCTTATTTCACATTTTGACATTTTCCGGGTACGTAGGGTCTTATCGGCCTCCTCTTAGTGTCACTTAGCACTTTCCGACACGATTCTGTGTCGCTGTTTTTCCACTAATTATGAACAATCAAACAACACCAGCAGGGAAAATACATTTCCAATCGCGCAATTGATGCTTTCTACGCCGGATAATTTCAAGAATTCCCA